>PVJI01006260.1:0-88157 GCA_004026765.1 Micronycteris hirsuta | reverse complement strand
TTTTATTAGAAGCTTTAGGACACATTTACATTGGATTGATTATTCATGGGCTTATGCAGAACAGGGGTTTTTAGTTGGGTCATCAGGATATATGGGAAGGGAATAGATAAGGGGTAGGTTTACTCAGTTACAGAGCATTAGGATTTAAATTCAGGTCCGGTGGCAGACAGGACCAGGGTAATACATTAAACAGGAGACAAGTAAATTGAGGGTAAGCTAACAAGGGCTGTTAACTATTAGGAGACAGAGAAGAATTTCATGGACTTATTAACTTAAGTCTCTTGACTCCGGGAGGGAGAGACTCAGCAAGTCAGAGAATTTTTTAAGATACATTTTTGCCAAATTCCCATTACAGAATTCTTTTTCTACAGACATGAATCACGCCTGCCCGCACGGGAATAATTTTTCCTCACATGGAGCCGAGCTCTTTACGCGTAAATTCCCAGGACTGCGTGTTTACACGTGTGTGGAAAGAATTCCCACACTGAAGAGAATTGCATTTTTAATAAGTTACGACAATCGGCTCCAACCAACTCTGAGGACTGGCCTCACATTTTGTTTCCCACAAAATCATCTCTGTTCCCACTCCTGGAGGGGAGATGTACACATGTTCTACCCTAGCCAAAAATAATTCAAGCAAAAAACAAGACATCACAGAAAAGCAGGTGGCATTCAGTGCTGCTGAAACAAGCTCAGTGCAGCCCGGGAGGGGGATGGGAATGCAGAGGTAAATGCTCTCGTGGCGTAGAAGCCAGGAGGCCAGAACCGAGGCCTTCTCTGAGTGCCCCGAGCACTGCCAGCCTGATTAAGGATCTCTCAGTAGAGGACAGTCGTTCCCTCGAAGAAGTCTCCAAGGGAAGACTTTTCTCTTTTTCTTCCTTGTTTGTTTGTTAAGCCTGCTGGGCTGTATCTACTCTCTGAAAAATCTACCCAGGGAGAAAAGTTACTCTGCTAAGGTTTCCAAGGACAGTTATCCAGAACAAGACCCATGGACCCTCAATGTGAACTCATGAGTCAGAACAACTGACAGCTGAGTTCCAGTTCTCTTCATGCTGCTCTCTGGGAGCGGATGAACACCAGGCTGAGAGGGACCATGAGTCTTCCAGAAGGGAAACTTGTGATAGGTTAAAAATTGAAAATATTCTTAATAAGTTTACTAAAGTTTTGACAAATACTAAATATCTGCATTGAACAGATTAGCTCTCTTAATAGAGCAGACAATGCAATTTCATGGATTTAAAAGATAGATGCTAAGTTTCCACTTCTGTTAATGAATGGCAGAGGAGCTTCTCTAAGACAAACCCACTCAAAAGCACCAGAGTCACCAGCAGCAGGCAAAAATTAGAGGAGTATTAGCACTGGACGAATGGACTGGCCTGGGGTGAGTTTGTCTTTTATGGGGTCTTTTGTTGGTGGGCAGACCTCAGTAAGCAGCACTTCGGGTGCTGAAACTTCAGCTACTGCAACATCTGGAAAGTGAACAGGCATCACGAGGGAAGACTTGAGGCTGGGGAGGACCTGATGGCTGCATCTAGAATCATCTCACTACTCGTGCACTCGCTCGTCTGGCTCCTGGCTTGGGAGGACTTGAAAGCAAGGACTGTTCAAACACCTACATGTGGCCTCTCCACAGAGCTTGGCTTTCTCACAGTGTCAAGGCCTCAGGGTGACTGGCCTTCTTACCTGAAGGCTTCGGTTCCCAGGGTGAAACTTACAGCAAATAAGTCAGAAGCTACATAGCTTTTTCATAACCTAACTTGAAAGTTACACAACATCTCTTCCACTGCATTATATTAGTTACAAGTCAATCACAAGCTCCCAAAATTCAAGCAGAGGGAAATTAGACTTCACTCTTGACAGGGTGTGATAAAGTTCTAGAAAAGAAGGTGAGATAAAAGTTATTTTATGACCATCTTTGGAAAATGCAATCTCACAAAAATCAATGACCTAAGATTCTACCATGAGAGATTGAAAAAGAAAAGCGAAATACAACCAAAATAAGAGAAAGAAAGTAGTAAGAATGAAAGTAAATGAAAATAAACAGATACATTAAGCCAAAACTTGACTGTTTAGAAAACAATAACAAAACTGGTTAGTCCCTAAGTTGGCTGATTAAGAAAAATGAGAGAGAACACAAATTAGCAATATCAAGAATGAAGGAAGAGGAGGAAAAAGCATTGCTGATCCTATAAACCAAAAGGACAAAAAAGGGATATTATAAACAAAGGAAATTTCTATAACTTGGATGTAAGCACAATTTCTTCAAGAACTATAACTTAGCAAAATGATGCAAAATGAAATAGGAAATATGAATAGTCCTGTATCTATCTACTAAAGAAATTGAACCTATTATCAAAAACTTTCCTATAAGGAAACCTTCTGGTCTAGATAATTTAACTAGTGAACTCTATCAAAGATTCACAGAAGAGCCCTGCCCGGTATGGCTCAGTTGGTTGGGTGTTATTCTGTTTATGAAAAGGTCACCAGTTCGATTCCTCGTCAAGGCACACACCTAGGTTGTGGGTCCAGTCCCAGGTCAGGGTGCATAAGAGAGGCAACTGATCAGTTTCTCTCTCACATCAATGTTTCTCTCCTTCTCTTTTCCCTCCTTTCCCCTCTTAAAAAAAATTCAATTAAATAAAATATTCTAGTAGCTACTTTAAAAAATTCATAAAGAATTAATGTGAATGTTAATATGAACTCTTTCAGAGTCTGGGTCATAATTCATTTTATGAGGCTTACATATGAAGTTTGATATAAAGCTTGACAAGGAAATTACAAAAATATAATATGATTTTAACCACTTTTCTGGATATCTGAAAGTGATACAGAATACTATTGAATATAAATTTAAAAATAAATAGTTTTTTAAAAACCCTCAATGAAATATCAGTAAATCAAATATAGCAATATATAACAGTAGTAATACATCATGATCAACTGGAGTTTATCACAGATATGTAAGTGTGGTCTAACACTGGAAAATCAATGTAAGTCATCATATTAACAGATTAAGGGAGAAAAACTTTTTTGATCATTTCAATAAACACAGAAAAAGCACTATGTTTTTGAAAAAATTCAGTGCCCATTATGCTAGAATATCACAGCAAATTAGGAATACAAAGAAACAACCTCAATCTGATAAAGGACATCTAAGGATAAAAATATCATTATCAGCCCGGGCTGGTGTAGCTCAGTGGATTGAGCGCGGGCTGGGAACCAGAGGGTCCTGGTTTGATTCCCAGTCGGGGCACATGCCTGGGTTGCGGGCCAGGTCCTCAATGAGGGCCATGTGAGAGGCAACCATACATTGCTCTTTCTCCCTCCCTTCTCCTCTCTCTGAAAATAAATAAATAAAATCTTAAAAAAAAAAAAAGCATTATCATTATGCTCAGTGACAAGATATTGAACGCTTCCCCCATAAGATTGGGAAAAGGTATTTTTATTACTTCTTTTTAGTATTGTACCAGAGGTCCTAGCTAGCACATAAGGCAAGAAAAGAGAAAGGCATAAAGATCAGAAAGGAAGAAGTAAAATTGTCTCTAATGTCTCTAATCAGATGACATTATTTACTTGGAAAATTCTAAAGAATCTGCAAATCAACTATCAGAACTACTAACAGAAGAACTTCACAAGGTCAACGTACAAAAATCAATTCTACCTCCATACACTGGCAGCCAAAAATTAGAAAATAAAATGCCTTAAATTTCTATTTATAATATCTTCAAAAGATACAAAGCACTTAGAAATAGATGTATCAAAATATGGGCAAGATGTAGAAACTACAAACATTGCTAAAAGAAACTAAAGAGGAAGACTTTAAAAATATGGAAATCTTGGAAATATTTAGAAATAATGTTTCTAAATATGTAGAAAAATTTATCATGCTCATGAGTTGGAAGGCTGCGTTTTTATGACACCATTGCCTCCCAAATCCCAATAAAAATGCTATAGCCTTTTCTGTAGAAATTAACAAGCTGCTTCAAAAATTTATATGGAAATACAAAGTGCCTAGAATAGCCAAGGCAATCTTGAAAAAGAGGAGCACTTTAGAGGATTCATGCTAACCAACTTCAAGATTTACTCTAAAGCTACAATAAGCAAGACAATATAGCAATCACATACAGATAGAAAAACAGATCAATGACAGACACTTATGAAATCATTTGATTTTCAACCAAAGAACCAAAACAATCAATGGGGAAAGTACATCTTTTTAAAAATAGTCTTGGAAAAATTGGGTATCCATATAGGGAAAAATATATAGTCTCAACATCTACTATATACCATCCATAAAAATTAATCTGAAATGGACTATAAATTTAAACATAGAAGCTAAAACTACAAATTTTCTATAAGAAAATAGGATAATTTCTTCATAAGTGTGAATAGACAAAGATTTCTTAAATAAGACACAGAACAAGATAACCATAAAAGAAAAAAATTGATAAATTAGACTTCATCAAATTTAACATTAATAAAATTGAATAGGCAAACAACAGACTGGAAAATAATTTCAAAGCACATGCCTAACAAAAGACTTGGATCCAGAGTAAATAAAATATACCTGGAACTTAATAATAAAAAAAGACAACAATCCCAATTTTTAAAAGTTGGGGAGGGGCATAAGAAATAAAAATTAAATGTAGTGTGAGATCCTATAGAGAATCCTGAAACAAAAACAGGACATTGGTAGGGAAATTGGTGTATCTGAATCAAGTCTTTGGTTTAGTTAGCAGTATTGAGCCTATGTTAACTTCCTGATTTTGATAACAGTGCTACTGTTATATGTGATGTTCACATTAGAGAAGCTAGATGAAGCATACAGAGAAACTCTGTACTATTTTTGCAACTTTTCTGCAAGTATAAAATTAGTTCAAAATAATTTTTAAATGGCTAAAGAATTTGGTCAGACACTTCATAAAAGATATATGAAAGACGAGTAGCAAATGAAAAAGTGCTCAAATAATTAGTCATTAGAGAAATGTAGAGTGAAACCACAATTCCAGTTCACAACCATAGAGTAGCTAAACTGAAAAAGCCTGGTAACACCAAACGAGGGCACAGATACAGAGCAGCGGCAAACACCTCCACGTGGTGCTGGGACCGTAAAACATATGCCCACCTCGGGGAAATGGCTGCAGTTTTCAAAACTAAACATACACCTCCCCTGACACCCAATAATTTATCACCCAAAATGAAACATATGTCCATAAAAATACGTGTATTAGAAAGTTCACAGCCGTTTTATTTGTAATAGCCCCAAACCGAAAATATTCCAGGTGTCCATCAACAGAATAGCTAAGCAAAGTGTTATATTCATACAAACGATGTAGTACTACTCATAAATTAAAAGGATCAGACCCACTAATACATTCAACAACATGGATGACCCTCAAAAACAGTATGCAGAGTGAAAGAAATCCTATACAAAATAATAAATACTGTATCAATTCATTTATATGAAATTTTAAAACAGGCACAACTAAGCTATAACAAAAAAGAAATCACAACAGTGGTTGGCTCCGGGGGTTGTGGCAAGTCACTGACGGGGAAGAGACATGAGGAATTTTCTGGCAATAATAATGATTCAGGTTACACGGGTGTATGCATTCATGTTGGCTCACAACCCACCCCTCCACCCCCTGCAAAGGCACACACACAGAGGGCAAGGAGAGACCACAGAAAGAGGAGGTCACTTCGGATTGGCAGGGGCAGGTTTAACCAGCGAGGGAACTTACTTACAAGACTTAACTTGAGTAGATCTCTCCACCCTCCCTCCAGAAGCTTAAAAGCTTTTAAGAGGCCTTAACTGGGTTTGGTCACTATAACAGTTAGATGCTCGTGATAACGCACTACTCTCCCTAGGTGGCACCTGGGAAATGGCTCTGGTTATAGGAACAGGGAGCAGACGGGGGAGGGGTAAGGAGTCGCCTACTGTCAGGGCCCAGCCTGTGGGTCAACCATTGGCCATGGCCTCTCAGTGACCTCCTCCAAAAATTTGTCAAAGCTTATCATGTGACTCACTTAAACTTCGTATACTTTGCTGTATGTAAATTTACCTCATAAAAACCATAAATATTGAACTCTAGTTAATGATCTGCGTGAAGTTTAAGAATGAAGTATCTGACAGCTTTAACTTCCTTTGAAATGCATTTTAAAGTGAACTTGATAGAGGGATGGGTAGGTAAATATGTGATGAAGCAAATGTAGCAAAATGTCCATTTTTAAATTCAGAAGGTGAGCACATCAATGTATACTTCCTTGAACTCTTCTGAATGTTTGAAATTTTTCAATGTTGGGGAAAAATATAAAGATAGAATATATTTTTAATGTGAATTCACTATATACTGCAAGTAGTGTGGTATGAATTTGAAGTTGCATGATAAATAACTCCTCCTTTACTGTCAGTGTGTCAGTAATGCTTCACCTACAGAGAATAATAATTAACTTACACTGAGTTTTTCTATAAACCTGCATTATTATAAGCACATGGGACAGGTTACCTCATTTAACTTTCACAGCAACCAGCCCCACCACTAATCCAAATGGCAGCTTAGTGCAAATTAGAAAAGGGCTCTCTTTCTTTGAGAAACTAGACCGCTGTCTGCTAGAAAAGTGCCATCACAACTCCACACATCTGCAATGGCTCTGAGAAAATAACGCCCCTGGAGCTGAGCAGGGCAGGCCTTGCACACCAGTACCTGGTGGCCCTGACAAGAGCCCTGTGAAGTAAAATTACTATCCACAGGGTTGACATTTAACTGACTACAAAGTGTACCCGTACCAGTTGTTTAAAATAGTCAAATATTTACTAGTGGTAAAAACTCAAAACTTGAGCCCCTCAATGTGCTGGCAGCCACCCCAGTCCTGTGGGCCCCTCTGTACTTCCCATGTTCGGCAACTAAAGGACAGGCAGAGCAGAGAACCCCACATCTCTGCTCTAGGGCTATCACAATGCCAGGTAAATAAAAATTCTGGAAAAAATGCTTGCTAGAATAAATAATAAGTGAATGATTGAATGAATATAGCATGGGGGGTAGAAGTACATGCCTACCCAATAGCCAAGAACACACACACACACACTCTCACACATCAGAAAACTGATAGGGCTGTACAAAAATATATGATGTAATCCACATAAAAGACAACACAGGCCACTAGTGTATTTATTTGGGGGAAAGTGTTAAAAATGAATAATTTTTCATCAATATAGAAAATAAAATCTAGGCATGCCTTTTCACAGAGGTATCTAACACTCCTGAGGAATCTGTAACTCATCTGAGTATTGTGTACCTTCACCCACTGACCATTTTCATTGTTATGCCTATAAGTAAATAGATAATGTCATGTAAAAAGAATAAACAAACAGATAATTTTATGAAAAAAGGAAATAGTAAAAGGGTTTTAAGCAGGTGGGGGACAGAATAAAAAATATATTTAATGAAGAGCTATCTGCTCTGGAGGGTGGGTGGGTAAGTTAAGGTGAGGTGGATGTTACTCAGGACCTGTGTGGGCAGCAGCAACCCAGACCTGTTAGCTATGTGACCAGAGACGAAGGGATGAAGGCAGGAGATACTTGGGGGAAAGTCCCCGATATTATTGGTTGACTGGGAATGAAGGATAAAAGAGAAGGAAGTAGATAAGCCCTTATACTGAAATTTCCCACCAGAATGGCACTATCTTGTCCCAGTTATGTCTTCCAGATAAGAGAATGGTGAATAGCATTCTACTCTGAAATTCTCCAGAAGTCAGCCCTCTGAACCTTGGTGTTACAACAACTGTCACAGTGAAGGACTTTGTGTGGCCTGTGTTCACAGATGAGAAGGAGAGATGATGCTCACTGCTCAGAGCTCCTCTGCTGTTACCCACAGCCCAGCAATAATTTATCATGGGTGCCCAACTGCCAGCCGGCTTATTTTCCATATAACCCTCCTATCTCCTACACAGGACTGAACAGAGCCTCGAAAAAGTCCTTTCTGCAGGGCAAAATATCTTCATGTCCATCTGTCTGAATAAAAAAAAAAACAAAATGTAGGAAAAAAAACTATTTTCACTTAGACAATGTTCCTCCACTTTGACCTCTGGCCACTATTCCCTGTACTGCCTGGGCAAGATTGGTGCCTGTGGCGGAAACTGCCGTAGTCCACCCAGAATCCATCCTCTCCCACCATGCTGCCCTTCCTCACTAACAGAAAGCCTGTGATCCAAATAAAAGACTACATTTCCAGCCCTGGCTGGTGTAGCTCAGTGGACTGAGCATAGGCTGGGAACCAAAGGGTCCCGGTTTGATTCCCAGTCAGGGCACATGCCTGGGTTGCGGGCCAGGTCCCCAGTGAGGGCCATGTGAGAGGCAACCATACATTGCTGTTTCTCTCCCTCTCTTTCTCTCCCCCTTCCCTTCTCTCTAAAAAAATAAATTAAAATCTTAAAAAAAAAAAAAAAAAAGACTACATTTCCCAGACTCCCTTAGAGCTAATATGCTTAAAGGGAGCTGACTCCATGATGGAGTTTGACTTTTTGGCTCTTATCCTCTTTCCTAATCTCTTGAAAGTCAGAGGGGAGGACTGGAGTTTTAGCAACTGTCTGAGACCACGAGATGGCAATGGCATTGGAAATGGCAACCAATAAGACAGAACAGAAAGGCAGGGAGTCCAAGTCCCTGAAGACAACACCGTTGGCATAACAACTTGGGGGTGCCTACCCCTGGTTGTCTATTATCACATATCTCAGCTCACTGAATCTGCTCCTATGGAGAGGGCCACTTCATAAAGTTGGAAACTGAGTCCCAGAGAAGTTTAAGTGATTTGCCCAAAGTGCCCCATCCTGTCAGTGACTCAAACCCAATCCCTGACTGTCCAATGCTTTCTACATTAGAAGGACTTGCATAAAAGGTCCTAGAGGTAGCTTTCAGCTACAGAACACCAGGGATCAGTCTCAGGTTCATTCTCCTCTCTCACTGTGTCCCAAGTTCCCGCATGGTGGGAAGAGGGATCTCATCACCACACCCAGGTCCTTCCCAGCACACGTCAAATGTCTGTTCTACCCTGTGAGAAAAAACTTACCAACTGTCCCAAGAGGTGAGAAGCTGTGAACAGGTGTTATGACTACAAAGTTCTCTGGCAAAGCCATGGCAGACCTTCTCTATTTAGATCAGAAAATGAGAATGCTGAGCATTCTTCTGTTCTTCTCAGAAGGAAAGAAAAGAGATGTCATCACGAGAGCATGTGACTATCCTGTTGACAGGACCCTGCTGCTAACCTTCCATTTGTTCTTAGAAAAAGCCACAGCAACAGCAAATTGGGTGCCACATACCCAGCGATATATTCAAAAACAAGGGCTGCAGCCTAAAATCCAAATACCGGGCACTGATATCTTCAGCCTTGCTATGGAAACACCTCCATGTTTAAACTTTTACTGTTATTTTGTACAGAGTAGTCTTTGTATTTGTGTGTGTGTATGGTTATAAAACAATTATGAAAGTTTATATCTGTATTTACTTCCTAGTATATACTTCTCCTCTGATCCCATGTTTCCCTTTCCTTACAATTTGTTGCTTTCAAAAAAAAGTGTGCTGGAGATGTGTATGGTAAAAAGAGAGAAGAAAAGAGAGAGGGAGAAGGAGGAGGAGGAAGAGGAGAGAGGAGGAAGAAAGGAAGAGGGGTAAGAAGAGAAGAAAGGAGTGGTGGAGGAGGAGGAGGAGGAGGAGAAGTTAGGGTAAGAAAGGGGTATGGCCTTGGAAATACTAAAAGCTATTTGACAGGGAAGATCAAGGTAAAAGTGACCTGAAAGAAATACTTTTGGACCCGGGATAAAATGCACCCGAAAAGCAGTTGGCCTATGTTTCCTGTACTGTTGTATGGGAAGTTCTCAGAAGGCAGGGTGCTGTTGAAGGGGCCTAATGAATACCTACCTTCCCATACCAGCCCTTCCAAGGGTTTGTATTTCTCTAGGTCAAAGAATAGTGACTCCTTAAGGGAAAAAAGAAATCTAGCAGTTGCCAGACACCGCCTGGGGGAAGTTCTGAGGTTCCCTTGGAATGCCTGCCTGGGCTCGAACTGCTTAATGGGTAGACTGAAGTCAGGAAAAACAAACTGATTCAGCTTGCAAGCTTAAGACTGTTTATTTTCTTCCCTCATTGGTTTATTCATAAAGTCTTTTTGGAGCATCTACAGATTGCCAGGCACTGCACCTGGTGCTGAAGTGCTAAGGAGGAAAAAACCTAGCCATCCCCAGTCTTCTTAGTCTGTTCATATCAATATTTCACCAGTTTCTCCATCATGAAGTATAGAAACCTACCCTCTGCCCTGTATGCCATTGTTTCAAATATTTCCTCTATATACACTCAGAACCACGCCAGAGAGTATTGTAATTTTTGCTTCAATAGTCAAACATAATTTAGAAGGCTCAGGCACATGAAGGGAGACTGAAAAAGGCTTCGAATACTTATCACCACCTCCCATTCCTTCACTTCTACCTAATAAAAGATGTGTTTTTGAAATACAAAATTTTTTAAATAAACCTGTCATTGGAAAAAATGGTAAGGTAAACTACTATCTTTTTTTAAAAAAAAGGGATTCAGAGGCTTGTCAAAGTAGGAAGATCAGAACCCAGCCCAGGGACCTGCCTCAGCCAGTCCCCACCTCTTGCCTCGTCTCCTTGGTCCTTTACACTGTACACGGCTGTGGGGCAAGAGCAGCCTGCAGGAAGGGCAAGAAACAAATAGCTCCACATGTCATAAAAAATAGAAACTAGAAGTTTGAGGTGGCTAAACCCCGAGTTTAGAGTTAGGGAGCAATCTCAGACCTCAGACCCTGAATCTCTTCTTGGGGAACAGCTGTCACTGGTCCCCAAAAACCAGTGAAGTCTAGGGAGATGGAACCAGCTCATCTCTTAGCTTAATACTAATGAAAATGAATAGCAGTCCAGCACCTCACCCTTCCTTGCCCTTCTCCATACTCCACAGCAGTAGGAAGCCCTGGACTTCCAGCTCTGTGGGTGTGGAGGTGGGGCAGCTGTCAGGTTGGTGCTTCTGGCCTTGTTCATTTTCTGTCCCCAAAGAGAAGCATTCACCAGTGACCTGTCTTTGCTTTCTACCTTAATACCAATGAGCTGAAAGCAGAATTCTGTGAGTAACACTGGTTTGTGTCAAGAATTGTCAAAGATCTGGGAATCTACCCTACTTGCAAACTAACTAGGTGGCCTTCCACAGTTTCATGGATGGTGGAAGACATAAGATTTGCAAATCTAAAACAAAGGACATTATGATTCACTG
Source organism: Micronycteris hirsuta (assembly GCA_004026765.1). Taxonomy (NCBI): domain Eukaryota; kingdom Metazoa; phylum Chordata; class Mammalia; order Chiroptera; family Phyllostomidae; genus Micronycteris; species Micronycteris hirsuta. Next base: position 76,882 of record PVJI01006260.1, on the reverse strand, counting down.
CACAGCAAGCAGCAGGAGCTGCATGTTGCATCAGCTCCTCTTGACCCCCAAGCCACAAATTCCATGAGGGAGATGTGGGATGATAACCCAGGGGAATGTGCAGACGGTGGGTCTGCACTACAGTGAAGGAACCCCATTCTTAGGAAACCTACTCAACCTTTTCCCAGAGGAAGATTTGTTTATTAATTGGCCAGGAAACAATGCTGCCCTCTGCTCCAGAAGGAGCTGCATCTTTCTTTCAAGGCTGTTTGCTATACAAATATCCCTGAGAAGACAGTCCAGAGCAAAAGCTGTCACAAGACCTGCAGAAAAGTGAAGGACCCATGAGGAATGATCTCCCAACACTCTTTCACACACTCTCATGAAACCATGTTACTTTGCCTCCTCATACTCATTACAGTTTGAAAGTAAAACTCACTTGTGATTAGTTCATGAATGTCTGTCTCTCCACCAAAATGTAAGCTCATGAAAACTGTGACACTTGCTGCTTTCATTCTATCATACCCAGCGCCTAGTGAGTGCCTAGCACAGTGTAGGTGCCCAAGGAATGAATGAACAGCCCCTCTCAGGCCAACTGGCAAATGCAAGCTGGCCAGTGTGACGTTTGCCTGTGACATAAAGCTGGAGGGGCTTCAAGCACACAAGTGGCATTTGCATCACCACCTGGAAAAGTCTGCATAATCCTGCCTTTCTCCCTTGCTTTCTGGTATTCTCTCCATCAACATATCAAAGCAATCTTTTTGAGGGTTACACAGGAAACGTACTCATCTCTAATTTGAGCAAACCATCATCTAATTAAACAACTTAGATTAAATGTGCTACTACAGAAGATTTTTTTAAGAGTATTTACAAAGGGACTTCAAGAGGATAATTCCAAATGGGAAATGTTGAATCTTGATCAAATTTCTATTTTCTTTAATTATGGAAACTCTCTCCTAACGAGAGCCTGAAATTATCTGTATTTCAGTGTGGAATGCCATGAAGGTTTCTCTGGGCATTGGAGAACCTATGATTAAGTTCTTGGTGAGGCAGTGTCCCTGTTTCTTACCCAGGCATTTAAATGCAGGGGCTCCTGGGCTCCAGGGTGTAACCCAAACAGTTCCACGAGCCCCAGTCCTGAGTTAGGGTCTCCAGGGAAACTGCTTGGACCCTCTGACCCCTACAAGTCAGCAACACAATTGCACTGTCATGTTTTTATAAGTTAAACAAATTCCCAGACTTCTGGCTGGAAGTACAACCTCTAGAGAGTTGTTTGTACCCTAGGGACCTCTCCAGAGAGGGTATCAGGGAGATGATCTTTCCGGCACCCTGACTTGGTCCTGTAAGCCAGTATTTCTCAAAGTATGACCTGAGGCTCCTAGGACTCCGTGGTGGCTCCAAACATGTATAAAACCGCAAGTTATTTGTTTGAATCTCAGAATGCTGCTCAATTAGTGAACCTTCCAATATTTGCTTGCGTCTCAGGGCTCCTTAATCTGCTGAGTGAGTTACTGAGGCCGAGTAAAGTTCGTTATTTCCAAATTTAAATTAGCAGACCACTAGAACTTATGAAACACACTAATTTAGCATTCTGAGTAGTCTGGCTGCCCTGCAACACTTGGAAAATCCACAAAGCTTCTGGTAAATCAGGGAGGAAGATGCTCTGGCCCCAGGCACCATCAGTACATTTCTGAGTTGGCAGCAGAGGGTGGTAACAGGAAGGCTCTCGAGCAGGGGTGTCAAACTCATTTTCACTGGGGGCCACATCAGCCTCACGGTTGCCTTCTAAGGGCCAAATGTAATTTTAGGGCTGTATAAATGTAACTACTCCTTAACTAGGGGCAAGGAGCTCAGCACTGCCGCCAGGTAGAAACAAGGTGCCGGGCCGGATAAAACAAGGTGGAGGGCTAGATTCAGCCGTGGGCCTTGTGTTTGCCACCTGTGCCCTAGAGTCATCTTACCTGCATTTGAAATCTGGTTCCTCCTATACTAACTGTGTGACCTAGAGAAGCGACTTAACTTCTGTTTCTTTACTTCCTCGTGTGCAAAGTGGGAATAACAGTAGTACCACCTCATGGGTTGTTGGGTGAAGCGACATTACCCATGCTCAGCACAGTGACTAGTGATAATGCTCAATAAATGAAATTGCAGACACGACATTTCCAGTTGCAGCTAGTTATGTCAATCACTACCGCAGTGACATTATCACTATTCAGTGTCACTGCGTGTTCACTGTTTTGTTGTATAATTGCTGTGTTGTTGCCATTTTGTTTATAAACAGTTGCTGTGTTGTTACAGCTTGGTCTTCCTTGCTTGTTCTACCAAGCCCTATTTCTGCTGGGAAAGGGGGAAGGTGGAATTGAGGGACTCTGGAGGCCACTGTCCCAAGGGTACCACTCCTGTCCCATCTGCCCCACAATGATGGGCAGTGTCAAACCACCCGCGGTTTCCTGGGGTGGGCCACAGAGAGGACCCAGGAGGGGAGGCCAACTGAGCACAGACGTGACAGGCCAGCAACGCAAACTCAGCACATCCACACACACTGTCCTCAGCACATGGAAACAAGCACCAGGCAGACGTCAGCCCTGGGGGGAACCAAAGGAAGGTTCTGATAAAGGAGAAATCGGTATGCCTTTGGCTTCAAAGAGATTCTGAAAAATCCTTCCTTTTTACTCTTATTCAGGAAGGTTCCCTGACACAGCTTTCCTTTAATTCCACTGTCGTTCAAACCACCAGCTTAAAACTAAGGCTCAGGAGGGAAAAGTCCTTAGGTTTCCTTCCTTAATGTTACTTCCTGCGAGTTCCTCTTTGCAGGTGAGCGTATGTGAAGACCTGCACACAATGAGCTAGAGGCACCCTGGGTTTTACAGTCAGAAAACTCTGGTTTCAATACTAACTATGCTACTCTCCAGTTATGTGACCTACGGCAAGTTACTTTACTTTTGCAAGCCTTCATTTCCTCATCTGTAAATGGGAATGGTAAGGCAGGACTCAGAGGACTGTCCTGAGGATCCAATGAAATAACACACAGGTAGGCACCTAGCCAACACCTCGCTAGCACACTGCAAACGTGATTTTCATGCACACACATGCTCACGCACATGGACACAAAACCCACACTCACTAAGTCCTTTCAGTTTCATTCAACCATGTGACACAAACTGGTTCATTCACAGCAGGTCATGCCCATCCTGGGGTGATATCTCAGATTGCCAAGACACTGAAAGATAGTTATCAAAACCACAGAGGAGAGCCGATCAAACCACATCTTCTCTCTTGCACAGAGCCATGCCAGTGACGAGGCTGGCTGTTTAAGCAGCAGATCAGAGCTGAGGAACTCAGGTAGTAGGTGGCCCTTCCCAAGAGTCCCTGGCAACTACACAGTGTCCTGGCATTGCCACCCTGTGCCAAGCACCTAGGTAGCTCTTCTTTCAGCGCTGCCTTCAAGCCAAGAGTACATTCTTTGGAATACTCTCCCTTTTGGGGTGGATATGATTTTTTAAAATTGTTTTATTTTGAGATGCTTGTAGATTCAAATGCAGTTATAAGAAATAATGTACAGATACCCTGTCTACACTTAACCCAGTTTTCCCTCAATGGTAACATCTTACAAAATCATAACAAAATATCCCAACCAGAGTATTGGCCTTGATACAGTAAAGATACAAAACATCTCCATCACTACAAGGACGTCTCATGGTGCCCTTTCATAGCCACGCCCACCTCTCCCCCACCCCACCCCCTCCTTAACCCCTGGCAACACTAATCTGTTATCCAATTCTGTAAGTTTGTCATTCCAAGGACGTTATATATATGGAAGCATACAGTATATAACCTTTAAATTGGTGTTTTTCACTCAACAAAATTCCCTGGAGATTCATCCAAGTTTTAGTAGTTCACTCTTTTCATTGCCGAGAAATATTTCATTATAAGGATGCATCACAGTTTGTTTAACCATTAACCTATTGAAGGACATCTGGGTTGTTTCTAGATATTGACTCTAATGAGTAAAGCTGCCTCTAACATTTATGTACAGATTTTTATTTGAACATAAGTTATTATTTCTCCAGAATAAATGCACAAGAGTGAGACTGCTAGGCTGTATGGCAGTTATATCTTTAGTAGCATTAAAAACTGCCAAGGAGTTTCCCAGAATGTCCGTACCATTTTACATTCCCACCAGCAACGTTTGTGATCCAGTTTCTCTGAATCCTTACCACTCACTACTTCTAATTTTAGCCATTGTGATAGGTGTGTGGTGATATTTCACTGTGGTTTCAGTTTGTATTTCCTTAATAGCTAATGATCTTGAACATATTTTCACATGCTCATTGCCATCTGTGTATCTTCGGTGAAATGTCTGTTCATGTCTTTTGCTCATTTTCTAAATGGTCTGGGTGTTTTTTACTGCATATAACTTTTTATTAAGTAATTTCAGCTAAGTGTTATGAACATCCTGAGTGTTTTTTCTGACTAGTATTGTTTTGCACTCCACCAGACATACCAATACATACACGTACACAAATGCACACACAACCCAAAACATATCTATAAATCAGTGAGCCTCCTTTTCTTGTAAGGATTTTAAGTGGGCTCAGTGCAGTTGCCAGAACATATGCTGCCAAGGTTCTTAAACTGTTGTAATCATGGATCCCTCTGTGAATCTGCTGCATATGAAAGATCCTTTCTCCACAAAAACACACATACACACAGAATTTTACCTCCAATTTTATGGGATATTTGGGGCTCTTTAAGCCAGCAATGAACTTTAGATTAAGAAAACCTAATTTAGCAGAATGCCTAAGTGGTTGGCTAAACGTGGCTTTGAAGAACTCTACACTTACTTGGAAATTATAGCCTCAGAGCGGGTTTAAAACTTGCAGCAATGGATGTCAATCTCCAGCAAGTCAGAATTACACTGGTGCTCATTACCCAGATGCCTGGGCCCGCCTCCAGGTCTGACTCAGTAAGTCTAACATGCAGCCTGGAAGTCTGTGTTTCGCACAGCTCGCGGGCTAGGGCTGGGAAGCCCAGCTGGATCCAACAACCTTTGATATCCACTCTCCTTCCCTAATAGGCATTTTATTTTTACCTAAAGGACTCAGGGAAGGAGATTATGTAATCTCCAGAGAGTAATTTCCTTTTCAGTGAAAAAGGAATTTTCCCTTTAGACTCTGACCTAAATATGCTTGCAAGGTCCCACATCTCCTATTCTCACTATAAATGCATCTTTAAAGTGCCACCAAGAAAATTTTCAAATCCTTAAGGCTGTGTAGAAGCAGCTCCTTAGGCTTCTCTCTCCTGAACTACTGCCCTGCAGGGTGCTTTCAACTTTCCCCAAATCTTCACTTTGCAAAGTGAGCATTTGGTTTCTCTCCGCTATATCCTGTCCTGTAAAATCTCATCCATCAGTTAGAACACTATGCCTGACAACTCCCAGGTTACCTGCACAGACCAGTGGGGTGAGCTGCACAGAGCAGCAGAGTATACTGGTTTACCTGCCAAGATTAACAGGGTGCACTGCTTCACCTGCACAGAACAGAGTGTAGTGGCTTAACATCCACAGTCATCAGTATGCTCTAAAGGCCAAATCCCAGCTCTGCCCTCAACTTGCTGGGCATCCTTGGGTATGTTTCTTAACCTCTCTGAGCTCCAGTTCCCCTACGTGTAAAATGAGAAAAATAAAATACCACCGTATTCATTCAAAAGTTGAGAAGATTGGATGAGAAATACATGTTTGGTTCCTGGCCAACAAGGGCTGTTTGAAAAGCATTAGTTCCCCTTCTTTTCCACGGATATTAACTTATCGGTATCTTTCTACCCAGAGTGAGGTCTCCCTAAGCTCTAGGTGTGTTAACCTGCCCCCTTTTCCTCTCCCCACAAGGAGGCCCTTTGCTTCACGTACTCCTTTTTGCTTCCCTGGGGCAGTAGGGTCCCCACAAGGAAAGAGCAGGCCCTCCTCTCCCGCAGTGGTGAGCTCCGTACTGCCCATGGCTCAGATCAGGTGGGACTGTTGGCAGTTCAGCCTCTCAGGCTTCTATTAATGAATTCTTCATCAGGACAGAGAGCACAAGTTGTGGGATCAGAGCTGGGTGGCAAGGTGGTGTTTTTACACCTTGATCATGCCAATTATCCAAAATGGCAACATCTGATGCCCCTTCAGCCCAAAGGGAGTTATTTCCTCTAACAGTGACTAAAGTAGAATCCTGAATGAAAAGAACCAGACTGTAGCAGAAAGCAGAGATCATTCATATATGCACATCCCCAGGGACCACAGAAAGCTCCAGCCATAGCCACCCATCCATGTGGCATGCCCTGCTCCTTCAATGTTATTCTCCTTGACTTAAATGCAGACTGTTTACTCTCCTCTGCTTATGTGCATAGCTCTTTAGCTGGGTGCTAGGAACTTTACACTCACCAATATCCACAGCACCTCTCAGATTGCAAGCCCCAGAAGGTGGCTTGAGGTGTTAAAGGCTTGGACTCCAGTGCCAGGCTGCCTGAGTCAAAACCTAGCTCTGAGCCTCTCTAGATAGGTGAGTTTGGGCAAGCCACTTAACATCCTTGTGACTCAATTTTCTCATCTATAAAACTGAAACGATAACAGTATCTACCTGATAGGGTTATTGTCAGGAGAAGTGCTATACTTAGAACAGTGCCTAGCATCCAATAAAGCACCATATGCATAGTAGCTGTACTACTGTTACAGTATTTATTATCAGGAACTTGACACCTATAGGAAAGTGTTAGTGATGACAAGAACAGTAACTGGACCAGGCATTGCTCCCTATGCTGCTGCAGCTGCTGGTTCGGGTTCATCTCATTATAGTCCAGTGATTCTGAAGACTCTGGGAAAATTATCTCCTCTTCCCACCCAGCTAATCCAAGGAATCTGTCTTCAGTAAGCAGTGAGCTTAAGGGCAAATCATTTCTGCAGAGCCAGCTCACCCTTATCTACATCATGCTCCCCAGTGAGTCAAAGACCCAAAGGCCCTAGCAGTTCTCTTTGCTCAGTTCCACTGAACTTTCTAGGTCCTGCTCTGGTATGTTCCCAGGGACTAGGGCAGATTTACCCCTGCCCATTAGCAGTTGCCCACGGCAGGCACTTCTCTATTTGCTGCTTCCCCTTCTCAGAGTGCAAGCCCTGGCTCAAGATTGCTGAGGTTCAAATTCTGATCATGTTGCTTCTCCTCTGTGCCTCCTCTGTGTAACACATATAAACAACAGTGCCTACACCATGGGCTTGTTAGGAAAACTAAATGAATCACGCTATCTAAGGGGTACAGGTAAGCCACAGTGCCTGGCGCACAGGTGGGTACCCAAAAATGTTGGCTGTTTTCACTATTTCCTTTCTCCCATCCTCTCTCACTCCTGCCTATCTTCTTGTAGCATGGAAGCTTCTTGGTTTGGGGCAAGATGAGGCAGGATCATCACACCATATGCACTCCCCCAACACACACACAAACACACACTGTCCAAAACAGCCTTGAGAGGCTGGATGTCTCCTTGCAGAGACAATGCAAAAGGGGTTGCTAAGAGAGCCTAGTACTGCCATTTCTTTCCTCTTAAGTGACTGTTTGAAGCCGTGTTTCTAGAGCCGTGGAGGGGGACATGGCCTGTCTCATGATAAAGTCCATACCACACACCCTTCACAAGAGTCCACAGTGCACCATGACTTAGATCAGCTGTTGTTTTCCAATTTCTTTAGTGCTCACCTGCTGTCTAAGCTAATTTCATAGTCTCCACAGCACTGGGGAGCCGGATGTTTGGATGTTAACAGAAGCAGGGAGGAGGTTCCGAGACAACCCAAGTGAGGAATGTTAGCACTGATACATCCAGGCATTGGATGAAATGCATAAGCACATAGATTTCAAACCCTGGAGACTTTCTGCTAACCTTGGACTAGCAAACACGCCCCATAGGGAAAATCTGCCTCCACGCTTCCCTACAAAGGGATGATAACATTAGGAAGGTATTCAAGACTGCCTCTGTGCATCTGCAGCCAGAGCTCTGCGCTCCTGACTGGGAGTTAGAGGGTGTGGGGGGGTGAGAGAGAGAGAGGCCGTTTGTTGTAATGTTCCTGTTGGGAGGATGGGGAGTAGGAACAAAAGATGCATAAAAAATAGTAGCTCTCCTTTCTAAGTCATACAGCACCCCCAACACTAGTATCCCTTTCTATCACCAGCTCATGGAGATATTTACCACATGACTATGCAGGAGATATCTTTGGGGATGTAGAACAGATGAGGTGAAGAAAATTTAAAATGGCTTGTCTGAGCATGAAAAATCTGCTCCGTCATTGACATGGATTCATTTTCATTTTAATTCATCATTGGGACGGATATGCCTCAGGCTTAGGCTCTACTTTATATTCTCCTGTGACTTCTCTAGAGAGTCTTTCAGACACATATACAATATACGTGGCTTTCCTATTGAGGGGACCTGGTGGGTCCCTTCCTCTGCATTCTGACCGAAGGAACTTAAAACCTAGCTGTTCTACCCAGTTATGCCCTCCTCCCTAGGACCCACTGGGTCACTTGTTTGCCTTGCTGGTTGACTCTTTCTCACTAGTCAGACTGTGAGCTCGCAGGAGGCCAGGGCTGTATCTTGAATCAATCGTTTCCTTCCCAGTATTGCACAGGCCAGGACACTACGTGGATGCTCACTGAGTCCAGTGAAATGACCAGTGTCTGTTGCTCTTGTCCTGGTGCTTTTATTTCCGGAGAAGTCACTAATGATTCTCTCCATGAGTAATCCAAAAATATCTCTCTCTTGTCTTAACGCAGCATCCCTCTGTGCCCAGATACTTCAAGGACTTACCCATGCACCCCGTTATCCCAGTCAGAAAGTGGGCAACATTCTTGAAGTCTCCTGATGACTATGAATAGCCTGTTAGGCTATGGTGACAAATCAAAATGGCTTAATTGAAATGAATGGATCAGCAGAGGGCTGATATATATTTCACATATCTTTTCTAAATACAGCCAATGAGAGAGAATTAGCCACAGGTCCCCACCTAACTGTGAGGAGGCTGGGGAATGTAGCGACCACATGGAATTTTGAGTGACCATCATTTGCTCAAAATGTCTGCTATAATTCCCTCACTCCCACTTCCCCACCCCTGACCAGCTTGTAATGAACACCTATCACTCTACCTTCCCCATTTCTAGAAAATATGTCCATTCCTTCCCAACCCCAAAAATAATGTGTATTTCAATTTCCTTTAGTATTGACCATAACCCTAAGTTCCCCTATCCACAGCTTCTTAAAACACAAATCTAATGATGCCAGCCCCCCTCTGTTAAACAGAGCCCTTTACCTAAGATGGCTTCTTAAGTACAACCCACATGCCCTCTCACAACAGCTCTGCCGACCTATCCAGACGCACCTCTTCACACTGTACAAGGGTCAAGCGGAGGCTGGAATCCAGCCCAAACCACATGCCAAGCTAGATGGTGATAAGCTGTATCTTCTACCACGTGGTGAAAGGCTGTATCTTCTTGGGGGAAGGAGTGCCCACTACCCCCTGTGCACATATATACTAATTCAGATACATATACCTAGTAATTACATGTTCAGCAAGCGGCATTTGCCCTGACAGGGGCACATTTGTTCATTCCACACAAAAGTTTTGTATTGGCTAGCCATACAAACTAATAACAACTCCCCAAATTCATCAGCCTATTTCTTACCTCCAGGCACTGACACGTGGTACCACTCTGCCAGCCAAGCCCACCCCACCTCCCTCAACCCATCCTGCTAGCCTGGTACATTCCTTAATCCTTGAGAACCCTGCTCAGACATGACCTCAGATATTTCCCATCAGGGGGTCATCATTCCCACCTGTTCTTAATTTGGATTCTTCCAAAACCAGTCCCTGAGACAAGAACTGGGTATGGGTGACTTATTTGGAGAATGATCCCGGGAAGCATAAATGAAGGCAGGTAAACGTGAAATAGTAAAATGTGAAAAGCTAGTAAAATATGTTAAAAAGTACATGATTCCTGTTGACAATGGTGGCTCGTTTCCCTTGGGAAAGCTCTGAAGAACCATGAAGAATGTGCTTACCAAGGGTACGTGTAAGCTGGAGTATTTAACCGCTGACTTCTGTTCCTCATTGGTTATCCTTGAGAGCAGGAAGTCCATGGCACATCTTGGTCCTCCTAAGTGGGCTGCGCAGGCTCCACCTGGAGAAAAGCATCATGTAGAGGGGCAGATGTACCAGGCGGCTCTCGGCACTGCCCTCTGAGCTCTTAGCTCCACACTATGAGCCATCCTTCCTTTTCCATCAGAAACGACTGGGGGGTTGTAGTTAAGCAGCTTTCTCGGCCTACTTCTGGCTTACTTTCTTCCTATTTCTAGTTTAAAGATCCAGAGGACTCTTTTCTTTGATTCATTTAAGTTCAAGTTAATTTTTTAAAAAATGCATATGTTTCTTATGTGTCAAATTATATTCCATTCTACTGGGCAAATGCCATATCCAGACTTCTTTTCTACTGTGCACCAGGCTGCTGTAGAACAAAGCTCATAAACTTCTTAGAAGTTCTGTTGTCAAGCCAAGAACATCTAAGAGGCACATCATCAAGATTCTTAGAAGTCCTACTATCTACCTAAGCTGGACAGACAGACCCTTAAGCACTTCTGAGTTTTAACATCAGGTTTTATAGTCATACCCTTGGCTTTATTTTTACCCTAAGATGATATTTGACTGCCCTAAGTTTGTTCCTTCCCCTAGACCATTTCTTACTTTGAGGTCCTTTTGCTGGCTTTTGCTTCAGTCCCTATATTTCTCCTAAATTCTGCTGAAAAACTTAGTTCTCTTTAAAGTTCATCTCTATCTCTACCTTCACACATTGCTGAGAGAAATAAGTTGGCACTTCCAATATTCATCCAGGACCCCCTTAACCAAACGTACCATCACTAGGGGTATTTTCTATTTTCAAATTACCAGAGCACAATGTTGCGAAACTTTTCACCACTACATGCCACGAGTTGCCTTTTCTCTATCCTCCAACATCAACCTCCCAACTCTCCTTCAAGTCTTCACTACTAGTCTCCTTGAGACCCTTCCAGCCTCAGCCAGCACCAAAACCAGTGTCCCGTGAGTGACATGGAATAAGGGATTGAGTAAACGCACCCGACGTGGTACCACTGTGGGACAAACAAGGGAAGTACAGCCCGAAGGGGTAACTGGAGGATCACAGAGAAGTCACTAACAGAGACTGTAAAAAGCAGCTAGCAAAGAAGCCCGTGGGGGGCTATTGGCCCTGTACCTGGGGGTGGGGCTGAAGTTGCTGTAGGTCAGCAGGGCCAGCAGTCAGAAAAGCTGGACAGGAAGCGGGGAGAGAGACAGAAAATCAGAACCCATGATGACAAACCTGAAGTTACAGGACAAACTAAACCCACATGTGCCTTTCATCTCCTCTACCTCAAAGACACAGTGCCCTCACCACAAAGATGCACATACATCGGGTTCAGGAAGCTGAATGACGAGATTCTGCGGGTGCTGGAAGATCTGAAGGCTCAGCTGCCGTGCCACCCCTGCCAGCAGGTTAGCGGCAGATCAGTGCCAGGTGCGTGAACTGCACAGCGCCTGGAGCCCTGCCTGGTTCTCCAGAGCACACCACTTGCCGCTTCAATTCTGCTTTCCAAATCGTGTGCACATTTCTCTTATAGTGAGCCTTAACCCACAACCATGCCAGGAAGAAAATCTGGGAACTATAGTTCTAGTTTAGCTAAGTCAACAAAAAGTATAAAAGCATCACAGAGGCACTTAACTCATGGTTCCTGTCCTAAAGAAAACACTTAATAAATGTTAAATATTTATTTGTATTCTTACCACGTGGCCCAACGCTTAACACAGAGCAGGTGCTCCAATTTTGTTTGTTAAACAGAAACTTGGTTTGTATCAGATTGATTGCTACACCTTGTTCTCTAAAACATTTCCCTTGACACAAATTGTCCTTTTTTTGTAAAGAGGTAAGAATCTTCTGCATCAACCTAATATTTGTTAATTTTCCTCTCTGTGGGACAGACAGTTTATTGCTTAGAACTAAAGCCATCCACATCCAGAAAACAGTAGCATTAAAATTCATCTAAACTTAGCAATGAGAAGAAAGATGATCTCATGATGTTACCGTTTTCAGTGAGGGCTGAGTGAGAGGGCAGGATCTGTGCTGAATACTTTCTCTTCATTAGCACTTCAGTTCCTGCTCTCAGCTCGGAGCCCACCTCACTGACCCTCTCAGACAAGGGGAGCTGAGTGATGAGGTGATAATGAACAGAAAATGTTCTGCCCTGTTCTGAGTATGACTGGTACAAAGCAGGACCACAGGGATAAGACTGTACCTGGTGGTTTTAAAATCTTTTCTCATTTGAGAAGCAGCAGGATGAAAATTCATCATCATAATGAAGAAGAAGAGGAGGCTGCAGCAGCAATGAGCAAAGGTAAAAGTGTAGGTAAAATGTGCAGGCCGGGGCTTGCCGGGTAAACTCAGATTCTTGTTACGGTAACTCTTTCAGAAAATCCTGGCATTGCTCTCCACCACTTAACAAGGCAGGTTACAATGATTGTAGCCATTACATGATTGTAGAGGGAGGAAGGGAGGGAGGGAGGGAGGGAAGGAAGAAGGAAAGGGAGGGAGAGAGGAAGGAAAAGGAGGGAGGGAGGAAGGAAAGGGAGGAAAATAAGGCTTATCCGGGACATAACAGGTAAAAAGAGATTTTTTATACCCTAAGCCATAAATAGGCCCCAGTCTCATGTTATTTATTTAAGCTCTGTTCCAAATTGTGATTTTTCACGAGAAAGTTTTAAATTTCTCTTTCAACAGTACTGAGTCTCGAAGGAACACAGAACGCCTACAATATGCAAGTATTCTCCTAGCCCTCAGCCACAGCTACACATGAAAAGAACACTTGCTCCTTCCCAGGTGGTTCCCCCTAGCGATAGAGGGGTCTGAAAGTGAAGAAGAGTGGGGAACGAAGCCTAGGTAAGCAAACAGCAGTCTCTGCCACAGCCCCGAGAAACACTTTCAGAAAGACTCCCCGGGTCCTCCATCTCTAGTGCCTCCGGCCCGCTCTCCGGTTCTGTGGTACCATTCTCTATCCCACCACACTTACCGCTCTTTCTCTCGCTCAGTCCCACTGATGTCTATCTCCAATTTCCCCTCCTTTACTTCCAAGGTGCTCATACATTATTTGGCCTCCCAGCAATCGAGTGAGGCAGAAATATTATCATAACCCAATTTTTAGTTGAGGAAACCAAAGCCCAAGGAAGATAAATTGCTTGCCCAAGGTTACTCCTTATTCTATTTACAGTAGAATCAACACTACAGAAACCAGGACTTTGGAATCTTAAGAGCTTTGCTCTTCCAACTCTTCTGAGTTCAACTCTGTTCTCATCCACTGCTGAGTCCACATGTGAGGGAACATGTTAAAAGGACAGACCTTTCCTCTTACACACAATTTAGCATGGAAATGTGGCTTGAACATAATATTGCCCCAACACTATAAATGCATCTGTCTCTAGGTTTATAAATTGCATTGCTACAGAGTTATGACCCTACGGATGGTCCACAGAAACCCCCCAATCTTGATTTTTGTTTTAACAGATAGCATATCTACTATGAGCAATTCACTACTTAATTAAATTATTCAGTGGGTCTATTGACATTTCCATATCCAAGGCTCCATATTCACTGATACAAGAAAAAACAAAATGAGTAAGACATGGTCCTATCCTCAAAAAACTCACAATATAGTTAAAAAGATGTCCAAATAGACAAACTAATTTTTGTACAAGTCATGATGGAATAGCATCAGTAGCAGAGAAGATTTCAGATGATGAAGGCAATATTTCTGCAGGGAGTTATTAGAAAAGTCTTTATTGAAGAAATGGAATCTGAATAGAGTCTTGAATGATGGGTTATATTCTGGTAGACAGAGATGTAGGAAAGATTCCTGCAAGCAGAGAAAATAGCAAAATCAATGGCCATGAGTTTAAAAAGATCAAAGGGAAAAGCAAACATTGCGACTTGGTCGTGGTAACAGAGTATTGGGAATACAGCTGCAAAGTGGAGCCGTAACGTGGAAAGCCTTGAATGCCGGAGTCCAAGGTCTAGAATTTTTCCCTATGTGGAAGGACATCATCCTGAATGGAGTGTAGATGCCTAGGAGCAGAGACCAACATGATTAACAGCAGCATGGCGCTCTTAATTCTAGCAACTGTACAACAAGGCTGTATGATGGTTGATCTTATGTGTCACCTTGACTGGGCTAAAGGATGCCCAGATAGCTGGTAAAACATTATTTCTGGGTATGTCTGTAAGAGTATTTCTCACCCTGGCCAGGTGGTTCAGTTGGCTGGAGTGTCATCCCGAACACCAAAAGGTTGAGGGTTTGATCCCTGGTCAGGGCACATATCTAGGCTGTGGGTTCAAAACCTAGTCAGGGCACCTATGAGGGGGCAACAGGTAGATGTTTCTCTCTCTCTCTCTCTCTCCCCCCCTTCCTCTAGCTCTTAAAAATCAATAAATATATCCTCGGGTGAGGATAAACAAAAAAATTAATTCTCAAAAATATCTGCATTTGAATTGGTAGACTGAATAAAGATCACGCTCACCAAGGGAAGTGGTACCATTCAATCTGTGGAGGGCCTGAATAAAACAAAAAGACAGGAGGACAAATTTGCTCTCAGCTTGAGCTGAGATGTCCATCTCTTCTTGCCCTAAGACATTAGTTCTCCTGGTTTTTAAGCCCTTGGACTCAGACCAGGACTTATACCAGCAATCCTCCCCGGTCCTAGGACTTAGACTTAGATTGGGTCTTACACCGTTGGCTTTTCTAGTTCTCGGGCCTTTGGGTCTGGGCTGGATCTACACCACAGGCTCTCCTGAGCCTCCAGCTTGCAGACAGCTGACCACGGGATGCGTTAGCCTCCATAATCATGTGAGTCCATCCTTTATAATAAATCTCATTTGAATAGCTATATAAATCCTATTGGTTCTGTATCGCTCGAGAACCCTGACTAATAAAGGATACAAATAGAAAATAAGTATAAAATACAGCAATGCTGAACGTACTACCTGGAGAAAGCCAGATGATCAAGAAGACAGGTCCCCAGTGGCATTTTCCTTGGAAAAGCTACGACTATTCTGTACCCAGGGCCTGATACTCACTGTCTTGCAGACTCAGAAACTGGGGTCTTATCAGTGTCCCAGGGTGGGTCAGAATCAAGAAAACTGGAATGTCATTTATTAATTCACAATAAGAGACGGAAATGTCCACCCAAGTAGATCAGGGTTTTCAGCTGCAAACAATAGAACCAACTCTAGCTAAGAGCAGATAAAAGGAAAATCATTACAGCTAATGTGAAACTCACAGAATTTTCAGAAACTCAGAGCCAGTGAATCAAGCTCAGAGACCCTACAGTCAAGAAGAAAATCCAAATGCCAATACCAGACCACTCAGGCTAGTCTCATTGGCATTGCAGAGGTGCCTCACAACTGACCAGCTGGACACAGAGCATAAGACACTGAGCTGGCTGTGCCGACCCAGGATGTTACTGTTGGAGCTTTGCTGCGACCACTCCTCCTAAAAGCCCAATCATGTCCTGCCAGTCTCTATGAAAGGGCAGTTTTTGAACATGACCTTTCTTTTCATGTGGCCCATTTCCCTGGTGCAACCTGGTTCACACGTTTGGCCTTAGCTAGCCTCAAGGTTGGCTTGGAATGCAAGTTTTCTTGCCTTTGGTGTTGGAAGGTGAAAATCCTCAATTATAAAAATCACAAAATATAAAATGAGAGTCCAAAAATTGTAGGGTGACCATAATAACGATACATATCCACAGCGCAGCATGACCTGAAGACAGGCTTATCTTGATATGCCATCAGAAGGTTCTTGTTCAACATGAAGTTAAAGAAAGGGAGTTATATGTATGACTTGAGTTTTCCATTGCTTTAATTTTTAGGCTCTAATACCCTGTTGGATTAAATGTCAAAATTCATTCGTTCAATAAGGTATACAGGCCCACTAGTTGCCCACACCATACGTACTCACACCACACACAACAGCAGTGCTGCTGGAAGCGAGACTACCCTTCCTTTGTCTGTCTTCCTCAGTGACGTTACTCTCTCTTCCTTTTTTCCTCCCCCTCCCAAGCTGCCTCCCAGGCCTACGTCTGTTCGTTTATTTTCCTTTTGCAATTCACAGAGCTAGTATAATCTTTCAAAACTTGGCCTGAAAAGAAGAAAAAGCATTTTTCCTATTAGCATATACATCTCCCGGGCAAAAAATCTTCAAATCACCTTCCACATGCCAGAGTGAGTCCAACTTTGACACCTGCTTTCCCACAACACCAGTAATAACCCCAACTCCCTGTGAAAGCTGTAACTTTAATAAAAAACAGGTCACACGTCAGACATCAGTATTGCCAGAACATGCAAACACTCACGCATACTCTGTCACCAATAACTCATAAAAGTAAATGAAATTCCAACAGGATCCCCCCACCAGTCCCTCCAAGGAGTTCCTGGGGAGAGAGGAAGAGAACACCTAAATGCCCTCACCACTCTGGATACCGCGTGCAGCGCTCTTTGGTTGCCACAATTAGTTTCCTTACCCACAGACAGCAACTGGGACACACAGCTGGAGGGTGCGTAAGGAGGAGGCAGTAGAAAAGGTACACATTCAAAGTCAGAAAAACTTGGGTTCCAGTCCTGGCTCTGTCTTATACCAGCAGTATGACACAAGACAATTACCTCCTCTAGCTCAGGCTCACCTTCCATCTCTGTGAAATGGGCACGAGGCTCCTACCTCGCAGAGCTTTTGTGAGAATTAAAGAAATATATACAATGCACCTCATACAGTATCAAGCAAGTGCTAACTACTGCCAGCACTGCTGTTACTACTGCTACTGTCATCATCAGCTTTATTATTGAACCAAAGGGCCCTATTAGCTCAGAGTTGAAAACAGAGAGTCCCTCATGCCATGCTGAGAGTTCATCTCTACTAGACAGAAAAGCCACTTCCTTGTCATGTAGATAATGGAAGCGTCCCAATTCTGCTGGACATAATGACTGGCCTGCCAGTGGAGGCGATAGCCCATAGAGGGAAAGGACTACGGAGCTGGGAGCTATCATTTAGGAATCCTGTGTAGAGCTTGAGCCCTCCTCACCCTTCTGGGTGCCTCCCCGCTCTCTCCTTACCCAGATACTGGCTTCCTCATTACAAGCAGCCTGGGGTGTGGGAGGGGTTACTCTCTCTCTCTGCAGAAAACAGGGACTGCGCTTATGCACTGTCCCTGTAGAAAGTACAGCTGCAAGGCTGGAAGAATCCCATCATCATTCCACCCCCTAATGAGAGAGACTGTTTGCAGGCAGATGAAATTAAATTATAAGCTCTACTGACTTCAACAACGGGTGCCACGTGGGCAAACCCAAAGTAGGGTGTTGAACTGTCAAAGAGACTTCACTTTTCCTGACACTTCGACTTTGGGTAATGGCCTCCCGCCAGTTTTGCTGCCAGAAATGTCACCACTGGAGACCCATTCCACTGGGTTCTTGCCCTGAAATCCTTTTAAAAGTGTTCATCCCCAGGGAGACAAAATGGACAACTCAATCATGCTAAGGTGGTAGTGCAGAACCTGGTTCCAATCCTGGCCGAGTTCCGGGGCCAAGATCCCTTGTCTGGAAACTGGAGGAATGCTGAAAATTGGAACTACCTCCTAGGGTTCGGGGAAGATAAAATGAGAACTTACGGGGAAGACACTTACACAGGTCCTTGTAGTGTGAGCGTTTAATAATCCATTCACCTTTTTTTAAGAAATTTTTTTTTTTTTTAGACAAAAGGAAAGGGAGCGAGAGAGAGAGAGGGAGAGAAACATCAATGTGTGGTTGCCTCTCACGTGGCCCCCACTGGGGACCTGGCCTGCAACCCAGACATGTGCCCTGACTGGGAATCGAACCAGCGACCCTTTGGTTTGCAGCTCACACTGAATCCAGTGAGCTATACCAGCCAGGACCAATCACCTTTTGAGGAATCTTTACGGAGCTTTCTCTCTGGCAAACACTCATCTTCTTGGAAAAACACAGACCCTGAAACTCACGGCTCTGGGCTGTGGCTGGGAAGACGCACTTTTCACAACCCTCCCTGTAACTTGTGGAGGAGCGTCAGCGCATTATCCTCAGGCCCCACCCCTGCCCCTACCCCTACCGCTGGGGCCAATCCCTGGATCTAGCAAGTAAGGGTTCAATTTTTCCCAACAGGAAGGACCTGAGGAGGGGAGGACTAATGAGGGATAGAAGCACTGAATACTAGAAAAGATAAGGAAAGGCACTGGGTAGGTAGGAAAGCGATAAAATTCTCAGAACTAAACCGTCCTGCACAGGCGCTGGGTGAGGAGAGCGCTGAGGGTTAACTTGGGTGACAAACTGAGAGAACAAATAGAACTCTATACAGAAGAAAGTGCCTTCCAAAAAAAACTATTGTGTGAATCCCAGACACCAGCCACAGGCCCTGAAATTCCAGTTTAAAGCAATTCAGTCGCTGTTCCATTCAGCAGGCGCAGGTGATGGCGATGAATTGCAGGCATTTGCTCTTCTGTGGTACTTTTCACGCCAGAGCCTCAAAGCCCTTTTCAAACACAAATCTGTTCAACCTCAACCTCTCTGAGAGATTTGGCAAAGGGACAGCAGGGATCACTTCCCTCCCTACCTCAAGGGCAGCCTTTTGGGTGGTGGGAGGAAGGAAGTGGGAGCCTGAGGCTATTTAACAACCACTTAACCAGGCATCCTGACAGCTCAGAGAACTTGACGTCAGACATTTCTGGGACACTTAGTCTGAGGCAGTGGAATCACAAAAATACCTGGATCTCCACCTCTGCCTTTCTGGCTTTAGTTTCCCTTGTTTAGTATGAATAGTGTCTGGTGATTTGACAGACACTGAAAGTGCCTACCCAGTGTCTTCCTTGTAACAAAACCCCAACTTTTTTCTGGGGTAAAGCAGTGGGTAGAGCATGGTTCATTTACACCAGATTACCAATCTTCTTCTTTTTCCCAGCCTCCTAGGAGCTATGAGTGACCACAGAACCTTGGTTTGGCCACTGAGCTGGCAGGGGGAGTGTATTTGTCAGAATCCTCTATGCTGCAGTAACAGATTAACTCAATCTCAGTGAGTTAATACCACAGAGTTTTCTTTTTTCCTCTCACGTTGTAATTGTAATCAGTGGAGAAACTGCTCCACACTCACCCAAGAACCCAGGCTGATGAAGCCTCCATCATGTTCGAATGGAACCATCGAAACTGCAATCTCCAAAGTCACCGCGAAAGAGACAGAAGATTGAAGTTGGGGACACTGGGTCTCAACTGCCTATGCTGGGAAATGACACATGCCACTTTTTCTCATGGTCCATTGGCCACACAGAGTCACGTGGTGCCAATCTAAGGGAGGCTTGAAAGTTCAGGGTTAAACATAGAATGGTGACACTGTCTATGTCACAGATGTGACTGCATGACAAAGATGACCTCTAATGCTACCTCACATACCTTTGTCTCCTTGCAGGAAGTCCACTTTACAACTGGTAGCCTGGACCATCTCTCAACTGAAGCTACAAGTCCTAACAAGGCTAGCGTTCCTGTGAGCTCAGCATCTGTATAAACACAGTAGCCTATGGTTGTGCAGATAATAACTGGGAACCATTAAGAAGACTGTCACCCCCAGCAATGGGTGAGTCATTTCCTTACTCAAAAAGAAAGGCATGCCATTACCATACCTGGCTCTGTGCTGGGCTTGGGAGTCTCTGACTAAATAAAATGGGTCTACTAGTCCTTGAAAGTCTCAAGGGATTATAAAGCAATCAGGAAGAACTTTCAAAAATCATCTTGCTAACGTTACACATGGTAAATAAACATTGAAAATTACTTCTATCCCCAGCACAATCTCTGAGGCCAGATACTTGCTCAATAAGAATTCTGAGGAAAAGTAGGATTAATGGCAACTTTCAAGGAATATTTCAAGGCTGTTTCAAGGAATTTACATCTTTAATGTGAAAAGGGACAGTTAAAGAGGACAAATCACTGGCATTTTTGTCATCTATGAATGCCCACTTGTTTGTAATCATAAAACATGAAGAAAAGCACTTTCAATAACCTTGTAAAGTTCAGCTGCCTCACGGGAGCACTTTAAGAGGCCCCATGCTGCCCTGACTGGCCGCACTTCCCTGCAGCTCCTCGTCCCCAAAGATGCCCTCCTTCTGTGCTTCTGTGCTCTTCCTTCTTGCCACTCGTCCCAATCGCCAGCAGATCCTCCCTAATCCGAGGTGTAATTTGGTATGTCGGGAGTGTGAAGAACAATTAACCACTTGAGCATTGCATAACCTCAGAAGTCTCTTGAGATAAAATGTATGCAAATGGTAGTGTCTATTATTGGTCTGATAACCATTCTTTAATTCTATCTTAAAAGAGGAAAGATTTCCAGACATTGTGATATATTTGATCCAATGAAATATTCAAACTAACTTTATATCACTTGGGTGGTAATTTATCTTCTCTGCCTGGAGCAGAAAAAGGTTTCAGAGCAGTAATAATGGATTTATATATTTTTCCCAAGTCACTTTCTTTCATCTGGAGCATGGACATTCAAAACCGTGCAGTCTTTGTAGCGTGGAGCTCCTCCGGGCACGGAGACATTCAAAGGACCCTAAGATGCAGGTAACCACCTCCTGCACCAGCTGTGTGTCCAGGTTAGAAGTCACAGGACACAAGGATGGAGCCCTTTCTTTTTTTCTTTTTTAAGGTTTTATTTATTTATTTTCAGAGAGAGGAGAAGGGAGGGAGAAAGAGCAATGTATGGTTGCCTCTCACATGGCCCTCATTGGGGACCTGGCCCGCAACCCAGGCATGTGCCCCAACTGGGAATCGAACCGGGACCCTCTGGTTCCCAGCCTGCGCTCAATCCACTGAGCCAGGCGGAGCCCTTTCTTGATATCAATAATATGCAGTGAGAGAGAGGAATGAGAGGAAAAACGAGATGGGAAACAAAGAGTGAGCGAATGGGACAGATGAAGGGGGAGCTAAAGAGATAAAGGAAGAGAGCAGAAGTTAACAGGCCACATTTGTACCTTCAGAAGATGGAGTCCTCCTTGTTAAAGATACCAACTAGACACTTCCCCCTTCCTCATCACAGTCCCCAGATATCTCTGCTTTCCCAGATTTGTTTTTGACTCTACTGTCTCCCAGAACTGACTCTGCCAAAACCAGACCAAAAAAAAAAAAGAGAGAGAGAGTCATGTGGGACCTGGTTGGATACTGCCTGTTTATTCACATAAGGAGGAAACTGTGTTAATAAACGCCTGTGACATTTAATGATGTGGCTTTCATTTTGAACACATCATTGCTCAATATTGAATCCATCCATTTTGATAATAAACCCCAGGACAACGAAACTCTTGCTTCTCACCCATAAATAAATAAATAACAGAGACCTATTTTGCATGCTGGGAAGGAGGGAGGACTGCAATTCCCCTGCATGCCTTTGCATCTTATGAACTCTATTCAGCCACATGGCCTCCCATTCGTCTCTCTGGAAATCCAATTTCCCTCTCGCAGGTTCGTCTGCCAGTTTTCTAATTTTCACATCAAACTGCATATTACTCATTGTCAGGCTGGTTGTTCTGGAAGAATCGTTAGTCTTAAACCCTTTATCATTATTTTCAGTCTAGCCACAGACTGGCATCCAGCCAGACAACATGTTTCCAAACCACCCCCAAAAGCTCAAAATGTCAAACCTGTGTTCTCTTGGCCCAGGCAAGGGCCAGTGAGAATAGCACTTTCTGAAAGATAAATCCAAATTCTTTAATGCAGCAAAAGGGCCCTCCCAGTATACTCAGTAGTGTGTGATTCATTTCTCCATCCCCAGCACTTAGCACACAATAGACCCTTAATAAATCATTGATTTAAAAACGAATAAACAATTTAATGAATGGTATGTTACATATGCAGACTTCTGCAAGATTACATGTTACATACCAAAACTGAACTTTATTGCACCCAGTATAAATTTTTATTTAACCAACTTATGCTAATGAAAGATCTTTTTTATTTTAAAAGGATCACTAATTATTCTTTCAATGGTCATTTTCATTGATATAATTAATTTTAATTTGTCATGAAGTTGATCCATAAAAAGTTACCAGGCTCAGATCTTCCCCAGATCTTCAGCTTCCAAATCTGTATGTTGGATCCTAAGGTCGTTCCTTGTTCATGCCCGCATTTCCAAATTGTCAGGATGACGGACGGTCTAACATACATTTCTCCTTTAGGGCTGGTGTCCATCCTGGAGAGGGATCTCTCAGGGCCACCGCAGCCAGAGAGTGAGTAAGTTCAGCTGGAAATCCATCTCCCTGACATAGTCAAAGGATGGGCAGGCAGCTGTAAGGACCTGCCTTCCTGGAAGTCTTGTCCCGTGGTCATTTACCCTGTTCCTGGCAATATCCCCAGATTGTTCTAGGTGTTGCCCAGGTACCAGCTCCAAAGGACCAGAGAAAATGTTGCCTTTTCCTTACAGTTTTCTGGGGAGATGAACTATAAAGGAAGTGCTTTATTCTTTAATAGAATCAAACCTCAAAAGCCTAAGGCTCATACCAAGTAAATGTAATTCTTGACCCTGGATGCTACATTGGAGGAAAAAAAATACTACAAAGGACAGTCACAGAAATATGAATGGTAGAGGAGAGAAAAGTATTGTATCGGTGTTAACCTTACCAAAGTTAAATGTGTACTGTTATTGAAAGAGAAAATCCCGATTTTTAGGAAGCTTATACATGTACACGAAGTATTCAAATGTGCAGAGCTTTGATGTATGTAACTAAGCCTCAAATGATTAAAATATTATATATAATAAATATGAAACATAAAACATAAGTATATTCTACAGAGAGAGTGTGAGCACAGATAATAAAGCAAACACTGTAAAATGTTAATAATTGGTGAATCTGGTAAAGTTCATATGATATCCTTGTATTCTTATTCTTGCAAGTTTTCTGTAAATTGAAATTATTTCTATGTTAAAAGTTTAAAGTTAATATTTTAAGACCAGTAGCATAAGTTAAATCAGGCTACAGCCTTTAAGTAAGACCAGGCTAAGGCAAAGGCTGAGGTTATAAAGGAGAAATAAATGTTCTACCAGGGCAGGAGCCTGCAAACTTTGTCAAAGGCCAGACAGCAAATATTTTAGCCTTGGTGAGCTGATGGGCTCTGTCACAAGTACTTAGCTCTGCCATTGTAGTGGTAAAGCAGCCATAGACACTATGTAAATGAATGGATATGGCTGTGTTCCAATAAAATTTTATTTACAAAAACAGGCAGCAGGCTGGATTTGGCTCAGGGGCCATAGTTTGTCAATGACTGAGCTAAATAATTGGGGAAGTGGGATCTGGCTTACTCCCATTCCACGGAGGTCCCTACCTATCTCCCTGTGGCAGGCTTCGTCTTTAACCCCTGCCTCTCTGGACACCCTCACCACTGTGTGAACGCAGTGATTGACATCAATCTCCACTCCCTTCAGGAGAAATTGCAGAGGGAAGCATCTGCAGGTTTCTAGGAGAACGCAGATAACACCTCCACATTCAGTGAGAGACGGGCGAGAACATGGTTTCAAATGGCAGCCTGGAAATGAAGGGGCAAAAGTTCCCCTTATATACACAGACAGGGAGAGCTTGCTCCTCAGAAATCACACCCCAAACTGTACAGTGAATGTTCTGCTTTCTTTAAAGGAAAAAAAAAAAGTTTCTACTTAGATCCAGTGTCCTACCCTGAAGTGACCACATGTGATGGGCACCACCACATCGAGATACGGTGTGAGAAGTCGGAAAGGACGGGGAGAGGAGAGGGGAAAGAACTCTGAGTAAGCACGGCTAAAAGGCCTTTGCTGCTGCAACCATTGTCACTGGGTTGTTACCTTCATGTTCCCCTACTGGTCCCCTGGGCGTCCTCACAGTCATCTGGCTTCTGCCCTGTATCACTGCACTTCCTGTGCTGTGTTATGGGCTCCTGCAGAGAAGACAATGCACCTGCCCCACCACCAGCTTTCAGAAGCCCTCAGAGAAGGATGTAGACTTGCTGGAGCTAAGCCAAATCCGCTTGCCAACTCGGAGCCACCACCTACCCCCAGCCCAGCTGTTGGGCCTGTCCCAGGGAACTCCTTCAAGCTAATGGCACCTGCCCAGGGCCCCAGGACTGCTGGCTGGCTTCATGAGAGGCAGTTTTATTTGGAAGACAATGAATCCCCAGGCAATGCAAAAAAAAAAAAAAAAAGCAAACAAAAAGTCTGGAGCATCTAGTGTGGTTGACTTCAGAAGTGAGTAGAAGACAGTAGAAACAGGAAGGCGGAACCAGGTCTTCTTCAGAGAGAACCAGGTCCTCTCACTTTTTTTTACCTTTGTCTTTCTCATTCCACTCAGTAGAATTCACAGAGCACCCACCTGCCGTGGGTTTGGCAGATGCAGAGGTAAAAAACATGGATGCAGCACTGCCCAGTGGAACTTACCTCTAGTGTGGGGTCCAAAGAAAGAACAGGCAAATTACCTTAGAGGGAGCAGTGGTTCTCAAACTGAGTGAGCACCACAATCACCTGAAGGGCTATAAAGCACAGATTTGGGGGCCCCACCCCAAAGTTTCTGATTCAGGGCTTGTGAGTGGTGCCTGAGAATCTGTGTTTCTAACATGTCCAGGTGTTGCTGACGCTGTCGAAGGATCAGACTTTGAGAACCACCACACTACAGCATGATACATGTGTGGAAACTTATAAAGGGGGATCCTACCCAGATAGGCCAGGGAATGCTTAAGTGGGAATAAGCGAGGGGAAATGTGCTCCAGGCAGAGAAAAGCAGATGCAAAGGAATGACAGCAGGACTAGAGCACCTGTGGGAAGCAGCAAACTACTGTCTGTGGGCCAAATGTGGCCCACCATGTCTTTCTGTAAATAAAGTTTTATTGGAACACAGCCACACGTTCATTTACACTATCTATGGCTGCTTTTGTGCTACAATGGCAGTTTAGCAGTTGTGACAGAGATCATATGGCATGCAAATGTTTACTATCTGGCCCTTTCTTAGACCGCAGTCTAAGGAGTCTTTCTGAATTTCAATACAGTACAGTAGTCCCCCCTTACCTGCGAGGGATGCAACCGCAAACCCCAGTGGAAGCCGGGAACTGTGGATAGTACTGAACCCTATATATACCGTTTTTCCTGTAGGTACATACCTATAATAATTTATTGTGCATCATTTGTAAATTATGCACAGTAAGAGATTAATAATAAAACTGAGTAATTACAACAATATGCTAGATGGAAGTTACCTGGATGTACTACTGCTCACTTGTCTCAGGGGATCCCTTGCGGACGCCGTCGTGCAGGCCCGGCGCGCTCCGGCCCCGCAGGCCGCTGTCAGTCGCAGCACACCCTCCGTCGTGTCCCCCACCCACAAAGTCGGTGGCTGTTCCCTCGCGACTGGGCACTTGTCACGCACCGTGGCCATAAACTTTTGCAGTTTCCGCCCGCAAAATTAGCAAGAATTCTTTTCCTTCTTCACAATTTCACAGAAGATTCGTCCTCACTGTAGAGCTTAGGAACCTCAGCATATCATTTTTTTTCTTCCTTATATTAAGTCAAGAACTTTCACCTTGTCCCTTTAAGGAAGCACTTGATGGCTTCTCTTCGGAATTTGAATTGCCAATACACTACTCTCAAGCTTCGGGGCCATTATACAGTTAAATAAGGGCTCCCCGAACACAAGCACCGCGACGCCAACACAGAGGCAAACAGGCGGAAAACAGGCCGCAACGGTAGCGCCACGGAAACAGCGCGGACGCGCTGGTCGGAGGGGTCATCACATCCTCCGCGGGAACAAGTGATTCTCGCGAGATTTCCTCACGCTACTCAGTACGGCGAAATTTAAAACTTATTGTGTATTTTTGGAATTTTTCATTTAATATTTTTGGACCACAGGTGACCATGGGTAACAAAACCATAGGAAGCAAATTGGGGGTTTGTACCTCCAAATTGTCCTGTTCCAACGTAGCCTTCCCAGCCCGACATTCTGGAGGACTGTAAACCGTGGGGAAAACAGTTCCTGAGTGTGACTGCCGAACCATCGCTTGTAATCTGTTAAAATGAGTGCCCATTCGTGCGGGCTAATTCAACAGTTGTCCTTGCTTTCAGGTTGGATTTTTTTAGACAAAAATCTCTGAACTGTGTCCCTGAATCCCCAGCATCCCCTGTGGCTGCCCACTCCCACCCCACTCTCTTCTTAATTAGCAGCCGCTGCTCATTTCCCTGAAGCCTAATGACTGTGCCAGTGAAGGCCACTAACGGGACTGAGAAAGCAATTCATCAGCTGTACGAGCTGTCCCACTGGGGACTGACCAGCACCGTGGAGAAGGCTGCTCAGCACAAAATGTGACCCAGGAATGCTCAGACAGAGCTTCAAGGTCAAAGAGCCCGTCCGGATGGTCTGACGTAGAACCGCGTAGAGGCAGCCAGCCTCTGGATGACTGGGACAGTGGGGTCCCCACACCGGTCCTCTCCCCAGCGTATAGATGGTGGGAACTCATGAAAAACCCACCGCTGAAGACTTTTTTTCTCCAAAGTTGAGTCAGCCATGCACCCCAGTCACCTCTTCCCACCTCCAGTGCTTACCACAGGTTTTTAAATCTGATAATATGAAGGAATTTCATGTTTTCTAGATGGGCTTTTATGCACAGAAAAGGCTATTCAGAAGTTACTTTGGTTTCTTAAGAACAATATTAAATTTATTCAAGTTAATTGAACCTAATCCCTCAGCTTTTTCATCAACTTTATTATTTTATATATAATTCCAGCAAATCTCACAATCACTTTTAGGAACCTTTGGTTAGACATGGCCCCAATTACAAAATTAATTAAGCATTAAACATTTAACATAGTATTTATAAATGTAATATATTCTACTTTATTTGTTAAATTATTTTTTTTGTTTTTGTTAAAGTAACTCATGCACATAACTCACAGTCCAATAGTACAAAAAGCCGTATAATAAAAATAAGGGTTTCCTTACCGTGCCCCTCCCCCCCAACTACCTGCTCTGTGTTTTTCCAGAGGCAGCTCCTCTTTACCCTTTCAGACATTTCTTTTGGAATATACACTTCTCCAACTTCTAAATAATATGCACATACTGCTAACTTTTTGTAGCTCAAATTGAGTCATTTCTCCTGACGTATAACAGAAAAGGGTTTGGTTCTCACACCACCTTCCTCTGGTTTTTCCAGACCATCGTCTTATCACGGTTTATCCAAGTCTCTGGTTGGTGCCATTCTCAGTGGTCACTTCGTTTGTCTAGGCAAACGTTCTTCTCAGCTGAGCACCGTAGGACACTATGATTCTGTTCTAGTTCTTATTTTTTGTTTTCCCGAAGTTAACAATTGTTTGCATTTTAAAATTTTGCTTAGAGTTTTTTGGTTCTTTGTGCATTTTGCCTTTTCTTCCCACAATGTCCACAAATCTCAATACAGTATTGCATACATTGTGTAATGTCAGGATCTGACAGTGATATTTCCCTCCTGGAGACCACCCACCTGCAGAATTACATTCTCTGGCTTCCTGGGTTGGTCTGGGCCTGCTGCACATGGTCACTGGTGATTCCCTTCCCTGTCTTCCCATGAGTATCATCCCTGTTTCCTGGGTCTCAGGTCTACCTCTTTCTTGGTTCACCCCCCCCCCATTTTGTTGGAGCACATTCTCCAGTAGTTTAGCTGATTTAAAAGGACACTATGATGGCCATTGTGGTTTGGACAATCCGTCCGCCATCTGAGTCTCACTGCTGGGGTCTCTATGGTTGTCCTCTCGGCCTGAGGTGCCGGACACCTCCCTTACCCACAGTCCTGGAGACTCCTTCCACCTGTGCTTTAGGCTAGACTCCAGTTTTCTTAACCCTGTGTAATGTATATGATAGAAGACTTCAGAGTTATCTGTTTAAATCCTAACCATTCTCAAATGTCCAACATTCTAACACAGAGCCCAGTGGACCACTTTCTCACCTTAAAAGAAAATCAGGATATAGGAACTCAGCATTTGCAGTGTTTCCTTATAGGATGGACTGTTAATTTCGTGTTTTGATGAAATATATCCGCCACTCACTTCCCAAGAATGTATGCATGGTAGCTAGATGTTTTGATATTTCTGTGTCTGAAAATATCTTCTTTCTACCCTCACATTTAATTAGGATTTGTCTGGTAGAAAATTCTAAGTTGGAAATGGTTTCCCTCCAAATTCTGAAGTCATTGTTCAGTTGTCTTCTAGTTTCTATTACGGCTATTGCAAAGTTTTGTCCCATTTCAGTTATTAATTCTCAAACATTTTAAAATTGCTTTCTAGCAGCTATATATCCCCACAATTTTGTTATTCTATAATGCTGTGACTCCATGTGTATTTTCATCCCTTGCGCTGCGAACTGATGAGCCCTTTTAACCCAGACACGCCCGTCCTACAGACCCAGGAATGTTCTCAGTTGTTTCTTTGGCGATTAACTCAGTTATGGGTTTGTTTGTTTTTTTTTCTTGTTTGTTTCTTTCTAGAACTTCTGGTATTTGGATGTTGATTGTCCTAAATTGGCCTTCTATTGTTTTTCTTTTATCTGTTTTTTTTTTTCATTTCTATTACTTTGGTCATTATTGGGAGGAATTCCTCAGCTTTATTTCCTCTTGATTGCTTTTATTTATGCTATGATGTTTTTCATTTTCAAAAGCCCCTTTTTATATCCTGAATCTTCCTTTTATCCCCTCCTTGTTCTTGCTCCATGGGTGCAATATCTCTGCTTACTTTTGACTATTGTAACAATCGCATTGTTTATATTTACTTCCCTTTGTGCTTCTCTTCTCCCTCCCAGTCACTGGTTAGTTTGTCTTGGTCCCTTGTCACCCACATTAGAGCCTTTTTCAGATGTCCGACAAACCTCGTTTGTCTGTTCATGTCTGAACAGGAGTAAGTAAAGAGCGGATACTAAGTCCTGAGTACATGGAAGGGGCTTTGTCAATTTTGAGCTTCACTGAGATGGACCTGGCAGAGCCGTTACTGAGGAATTCCTGATGCCACCATCTCTAGGTTTTACCTTTTGGGCTGCTCAGATTCCCCAGAGCACAAGTACTTTTCCAGTCTCCGGCCACAGAAGGAAGCTCAGCTCTCAGTGGTTCTTGGAACTAAATGGGGAAGAAATACTGGGGTGGGGGTGTGGAGTAGGAGTCTGTGAAGGGGTCTCAGTACTCAGCATACCATGTGCATACGTTCATTTCTTTATGCTCCTTTCTCTGACTCCGTGCTCACGCTGTCACCTGGGCCTCTGTGTCCTCCAGTCCAGAACCCCTCTCTCTGTCCGATTCTGCTTAGAGGAGAAACGCTCACGCCCATCCTGCCAGAGTTGCAATGAGGGCTGGGACCTAGAGCTCTAACTGCTTCTAACCAGGCTCCTTTTCTGGTCACCCCACCTTCCTCCCCAGTCTGCGCTCTGCGCTGTGTGAGGGTTCTGTGGTTTCGATCAGGATACTCTTGGCTTTCTTCATTTCAGGCTTACGATTCAGGATTAAGGTTTCTCGCATCTGCTAAGTAAATCAACAGTAATCCATTTGCTTTTCAGCTTCCAAAATTTGTTACCTTTGTCTCCTGGCCTTTTCTCTCCATCCTTATGGGCTTCTGTCTTTAGAAACTAATAATCCCTTTGCTATAGTTTTTCTAAGGTTTCAAGAGAAAGGGAAGTTATGCAGGTGTTAAGTCCACCATCATTACCATCCTATAGCCTTTTGAAGCATACCAGATGTCTGAGTTAGTTTAAAAACTAAGTACTTAACCCCTGTAAAGCTATCAATTAATCTTATAAATTTGATGAATCTTAATTTTTACATGTTCCAATACTATTTAAAAAGTAACTTCAACTTAAAATCATAAATAAAATAAATTAACTGAAGCATAGATATGAAGTTAGAATTATCAGACATGCTTTTATTCTAACTAGCTGAATTATTTTTAAGTTTTCGAAATAATCAAATATTCACAGATCCCTTAAAGTAAAAACATTAATAATATAATTTTACTTTTCTTTAAAAATTCTACTCTTATATATCTGAGGTTAAAAGATGCTAATTATATAATCCCGAACAATTTTGGGATTGTGTTCCCAAATGTGTTCGGGGGCTGCTGTGAGCTTCATTGCCACTACTTATTAACCACAGAGGTGGTTCCTCAGGGGTAACGACTGGGTTTCTGCACTGAGGGGACCCGTAGCTTCCTGCGTAACTGTGACAGGGACCGTTTCTCAATTCTTTCATCTCTTCGGACAAAGATGCCACATCTATCCAAGAGGCAATACTAATTGAATTTTGCATTTCTTTGGCTTTTAAAAGATTTAAATTTTCTTTATGTATACCCCTGAAAACCTTTGAACTGGAGAGATTTCCACAATCATTTCGTCTTCTTCAGTTAGGGCTAAGTTTCTTTTAGGAAATAAAATGACTTCCAATCACCCCCTTAAAATCCTCATTGGATGCGACTTCTAGGGTTATTCTCTGGGCATAATTAAAGGGAAAAACTGAAGAAGCCAAAACAAAAACCAAAATTCAATATAAAGCAAAGTGTCTGAGGAATTTGAGCTCTATTGCCTCCTTTCACAGTGAATCCCAGGGGGCTCTACTCCCAAATCTAAAACCGTGCTTGGCCGGACTGCGGATCCACTCGGGTGTCCCACATGAAGGGAGGAGACAGTGCCTGTCTAACCATGGGACTGCGACTCAGCACAGACCCAACGCACTCATGGGGCCAAACAGGGAGAACGGAAACTACCTCTAATGTCGTCTTCACGGGAGCTGCAGAGGGCTCAACGGAAAGCAGCCGTGTAGACGGCCAATGACGGTCAGAGAAAAACAGGGCTGCCAAGGCTGATCCTGAACACTGAGAATGTGCTGGTGATGTTTGCGGGAAGAGCGCAGCCCCAGGGGAACACGGACACCACCTTTTCTAAGGACAGCTAGAAAAAAAACCTGGCAAAACTAGCTTCGATCTATCTACTACAGGTCACCGTATAAAGTCATTCAAAGTTATGAGTATGAAACTATCTAGCCCACAGACGGTTCCACCGAGGACAACTACTTCTCAGCAACAGTGTTTATGTCCCACTCCTCGCCTCATGGCCCAGCACATGCCTCAACACCTCATGTATGTAACATGTATCTTCTCTGTATTGTGCTTTCTCATTTTAACTTATTCCAACTTCAGCTGAGTAATGACATTTCTTGGCTTATGAGATGCATACTTTCAGACTTAGATATTCTTTATTTCAAATTCCTGCTCTGCTCTATTCTGTTAGAGCAGAGTCTCCAGGCCCTCATGGGCCACTGGCCAGCAAAGGTTTACATGCCCTTGGGTCAGGTCCCCACTTCCGGTCCAATCAGGGGTAGCTGGGGTAGAAGCATTAATACTGCATTCCAGCATGGTACTGAGGTAGGGCCATTTCTTTCAGAAAGAGGAACAGCTATGAGAGACACCATAGTAGATATTTCTGGACACCGAGCCTAAAGACCTAGGAAGGAGAATCTCATTTCCTTGCCCTCTTTCCTTTTCATCACAAAGAGCATTTGAAAGACTGAGGGATCACTGCAAGTCCCTCTAGGTGAACCAGAAACATCGGCTTTATCTGTCTTTAATTATGACTAGGCAGAAACATTTGGCGTGCAAGGCTTGGGAAGAGATATCTTTTTGGATTTGAAAACACTTGGTGAATCAGAAATTTTAGCAGTGACATCTTTGTCCTCCTTATTGCCACTCTTATGTTTGAGGTCTTGGGACATTTTCTGCTTAGAATGGCTCTAGAAATCCTATAGAAAGAGGATGGGCCAGAGGATGGGGGAGGGAGCTGCCTGCTTAAAGCTGGTTTCAGTTTTGAAGAAAAGAGAAGCAGCAGGACCTTCAGGCTTCACTCTGAATGAATTTAACTGAACTTCCCACTGTGGGAGGTGGCCGGATTCAGGCCAGAAGTTATCAGAGGTAACAAGTGAGCCGCTGCCTGAGACATTCTCCGGTGGGCTTTCTGGAAAGTGAGCAGATGAGCAATGAAGTTCATCATTAGCAAGGATGTGAACTTGAGTTTTGACCAAGATAAATACCACAAAATATATGATGAGCAAATCTGCCCTCTGCTGTCTGAGCTTAAGGATAACATGTTGAGATTGGAGCTTGTGCCCCCACATCTCTGGGCCAAGGTAAAAAACTTCTTCAGCTCTGGCCCTTGGCCCAGGGTGGACATGCGGAGCTTCTGACCGGCTGCCCTGCAGCTCTCTTCCCTCCGGCAGCCCCTAGAGCTCCCACTGTTTGCTCCCAGTGCCTCAGTCATTCTGCCACCTGGGTCTCTACTATTCCCAGGCCAGGGAAGGATAGAGGACAGGATCCCTCCCTCATCTTCCGGCCCACCCAGTCCATCTTATTGCTAAAATCCATAAGAAAGGAGGTAAGGGTCTAGAAGTTTTAAGAGACTTAAAATTGTATTAATGATAGGTCTTCACTGAGATGTGAGTGGTGCTGACCCAGCCTGCTCATGAACTCACCATGTAGCACCGTGGGGTCGGTCCAGCCCAGGGAGGACACTTGGGGTTAAACATAGACCCCTTTGCTCCTGAAGGCTCGGGGGCTTTATTTAAATCTCAGTGGTCTCTGCTCCCCGACCCCCAAAAAGAATAATAAAAACTATAATAATTAAGAGGGAGGGAGGCAGCACTATTTACTAAAGGCATACTTTCAGGCAAGTGCTGTGCCAAGCTCCGACATACGTATTTTATTTAATCCTCACCACAACCCAATGAAATAGATCATATCTCCGATTTGAAAGGACACAGAGATGGTAATGAGTTTGCCCAAGGTTACAAAACAAGAGTAGAGCAGAATTCAGTCTGAGGTTTATCTGACTCCAAAATAGTTTCACTTTTGTAAGAATAATATATTCTTATTAAAATACCCATGCCCAAAGGAAAAGATAAAGGAGACAGGGAGAAATCACACCCAATTCCTTGCTAAGATACAATCACTATCACCATTTGGTATATTTCTCTTTAGACCTCCCCCTGCCCCGCATTCACACAGACACATGCACACACCAAGCACATATTAGTTCTTCATACATCAAATACTTTTTTGGCATCTGCTGTGTTGCAGGTCCTGTTCTGCATGCAGGGGTGCTCTACGTCCCCGTCCTGGAGGAGCTTACAGAATCGGAACCTAAGCGAGCACGTGTGGGCTGCACAGAAGCCACAGATCCCTGCAGGTTGCGTGCTGCAGCCCTCGGGGGCAGCCAATCGCATGGCAGGTAAGGGGGATGGCCTGCCCAGAGGACGGCCGCCCTTCGACACCACTCTTGGTAGGTACTGATAGGAGGCATACAGGAGGAAGGCCATCTTATGAATGAGAGGTCAGAAAATACCTGTTTAATGAAGGAATATTTGAGAGTTACCTAAAGCAAGTAAGAGAACAGGCTTAGCAGGAACATGAGAAATAAGACTTCCATGCAGGGGGAACAGCAACAGCAGAAATCCTCAAGCATGAATGTTCTGGATGTGACCAAGAAACAGTGAAAAGAATGTCTAGGTGGAGAGCAGCTTTCTCTCCAGACTTCCCTGCACAAGCTCTGTGAGGCCACACGGGCCACCTTCTATCCCCCGACATCCCTGTAATTTCCTGCCCCTGTTCTTCACCACACCCTCCTCAAGTCCACTTGCTCTTCCTCGGCTCCACGGGCTGGAGTCCTCCCCAGTCTTCAAGGTCGGGCTCAGACGCTGCCTCCTCCAGGGCGCTGTGCCCCACGTCCTTGGGCTGCCCTCCTCCCAACTCCCACAGCACTTCCTCTGTCCCTCCCTTGTGAGCGCTGACACAGCATCTTACGTGGAAGTCCTGTGTACATCTGTCTTCTCTCTTCTCCCACGACACTGGGAACAAGAGGGAAGGGATCAGTGGCGGGAATAAAGTAGGAACTTGTTATGTACACTGGGTGTGAAGGGTGGATGCATTCATGGATGACTGAATGGATTAATTCCCTTCTTATTCCTGGCTTGGTAATTTTTGTGATGACTGTATTTGGTTTTACTTAAACTCCAGAACCTGTCCTTCCTGGATGAATATGAAGAGCTGTCCCTAAGTACCTTGAAATTCCCCACGTCCTTCTTCCACTCTGGTTGCTACTAGTCACCCAGTTCCTCCAACCGCCTCCATCCTATCCCCTTAAAGGTCTTCCTCTAGGTTTTCCATAATTTTCTCACTCAAATATTCCTAGCTGAGAAGTCAGGTAACAGGTACTTAAAATACAGTCTTTGCCAGGGGGATCTGCATTTTAATAGGACACTCCAAAAGGCAGAGATTATATAGGTTTCTAGTAATGAAATTTTACACACAATGATAGGAGGTGGGGAGGCACCCTGTCTAATTGCCTACTTACTCCCTGACTGGTAAGGCTGGCAAGCCTGTGGTCAGGTTCCCTGTGAGGGAACAGGAGTTGCCATGAGGAGTCGGCATTGCTGCCTCCCACCCACAGCCTGACACAAGAACAGAGGGGAGAACATCTCCGAGCTAACGCCTCCTGTGATTGACACCCTTGGCCATGCCAGAAACCTCGGCCAGCGTGAACTCAGAGCCGCAGAGGCCTTAGCCCCTGAGAGCAGTCCCCTTAAGAGTTAGAAAGCAGTGGCATGGCTGAGTCCTGCTCCAACGCGGTATCTTGCAGCCATGAGCAGAGCTAGGAGCCCTGTCGTCAAACAGCAGGAGGCAGGTGGCCACCATCTGCTTTTCTGGGCCCCAGAAGTAGGACTTCAGAGGGTCCTGGTTAAAATTCCTGAGCTTGGGAGGGGACTGAGCCCCCTTGCCTGGCCAGACTGGTCTTCCTAGCACCCTACTCTAACACTCAGGGGCCAAGGGGAATCTTCCCAACACCCGCTCTCTATGCCCTGGACTGACCTCTGGGTTCAGTAAGTCTGTCAGAGAGGGGCTGGTCCTCGACCTCAAGGAGGGCAGGAAGTGCTAATGAACCAAAAGTGTGGGGCTGGGTTCGGAACCCAGTTCCATCACCCCACCTGTGTGACCTTGAGCACATGCCCAACTTTCATCAGCTTTCATTGGCTAAAAAATTATAACAAAACAGTACCTACTTCATCAACTGGAAATGTAAGGTACCCAGCGTAGTGCCTCGACCCAAGCATGAGTTCAAGTCCTGCTGGCAGTTGCTAAGGAGATCGTGGGGTGGCCGCCCAAGATTGGAGATGGCGTTTAGGCAATGGGCAGGACCGAGCGGTAGCATTGACACACAAATGCCACCACTGCCGCCCTACTTTTGATCTGTCGCCCTGCCAAAGTCCAGGAGAGCTGCCTGGCATTCAGGATCCCCCACAGCATGTCCTGGTCTTGCTTTCAATTTTCATTTCTCTCAGTTTCCTCCGAACAGCCAACACGTGACCGTACCTGACCGTTATCCTCCCTGTCCCTGAGAGCTTGGCCACCTGCATTGTTACCAGTGTCAACATCCTCTGCATCATTCAAGCCTTAGATCCAAAAGCCACCTCCTCCAGGAAGCCTCTCCAGCCTCCAATTGGAATAAAACTTGTCCTCTTCTTAGTTTCCACAGCACTTTTGAAGTTAGCAAATCCAAAGGCTCTCTATTTTCTCAAGTCTCCCTTTGAAGGGCAAGCACACCAAATGTATGACGACTGTTCTGCCAAGTTTAGGGTACTCCAAGTATAGTAATACTCAGAGAAAGGACTCAGCACACAATTCAGCCATTAGTCATCGGGCCCAGGACACCCTGAGCCCTGTGCTTCATCCCCAAGACACAAGGCTCAGGCCTTCAGCGGCTAGTTCCCAGGCACTGGCTTTCCTTGTCCCTGGTCGGTCCCTGGGGAAGCAGAGCTGTTTCATCTCCTGGCCGCCTTGAGAGGCCCTGGCTGTCCTCACCCCCACAGGCGGCTCCTCTCACTTTCCCGCTTTACTTTTCTGGCTATAAAACCATTCCCAGTATGTTTCACTTGCTGGTCACACCAGTCTCTGTGTCTCAGATTTCTGAAACATATTCTTCTGTCTTTGATACTCGGCTCTGCAGCCTGCCTTGGGCTTTTGTCAAAGGGAACGCACGCAACCCATCCCCACACTTCCTGTGGCGGCATCACTGAGGCCTGGCACCTACCTCACTGGCTGCCTCCCATCAAAGCCCCACAAGAGATATTTCTTTGAGAATTTACGGCTAAGAAAAGTTCTTCCGCCTCCCCTGAGGAACTTTCCATAATTCTCTCTGATCATCAGGGGTTACATAACAGTCCGTGCCCCAGTTTTGGTTTTTAGCCGCCTAGAGCTTGGCAGCAGGCTGGAGGCCCTTCTGAAGGAACTGGCTTTCTGTACGATCCCAGGGCGCCTTCCCCTGAGGTAACCTCCTGAGTCCAAAGCAGTTCTGCTCGTGCCCTTTGACTATTCACTCACGGAGCTTTCTGGGGCGTGGGCTCCACCCGCTGCCTCTGTCTGTGCCGCCCCGACAGGGTGGTGCCCTGTGCAAATCTGCCCCATCCTGCCTCCTCGCTCCTCGACTTTCTGTCCTGAGTCCTGCTCTTCTGGAAAGCAGCAAGGGGGTTTAGGGAGTTCTAGGGTTTGAGATGGGAATAAAAAGAGAGAATTAGGACATTAGTTGTTTCTCTCCCTTTTTAAAGAAGAAAATCAGTTCTATTTTTATCAAATATATCCCCCACAATAGTTCAGACACCATAATTCTACATGTCTTGTTTAAAAAACAAAACCAGGAATTCTCTGCCTCACTATTCCCTTCCTCAAAGGCAATTCTTTTCACCACTTTCAGTTGAATCTTTTGGTATTACTCTACATAATCCGCTTATAGGCTGACCAGGAGAGCATCGTGCAAAGTGAAATAAGCCAGTCAGACTAAGACAGATACAGTACCGTGTGATCTCACTTATATGTGGAATCTCACCAACAAAATGAACTAACAAAATAGAAAGACCCATAGATACCAAGAACAGACTGACACCTGTCAGAGGGGAGAGGGTTGGAACACTGGATGAAAGGTCAAGGGATTGAGCAAAAAACCAAAACCACAACAAAAAAAACGCCTCATGGAAACAAAGTGATGATTACCGGAGTGAAAGAGGGGTTAGGGATGTAGAAGAGGATAAAGAAGACTTGACTTTGGGTGGTGAGCACACAAGACACTACGCAGATGATATATTATAGAACTGTACACCTAGAACCTGTATCAGTTTATTAACCAACATCCCCCCAATAAATTCATTTAAAAAGACTAGTTGATAAATGCCATTCCAAAATAATCTAGTATAGAAATGTTTGTGCTTAATAAATGATTACATTCAAGTAGTTCTTGAAAAAATAAAATTATCTGCATATAGATTATTTCTTTCTTTATAATTTTTAAAATATTATTTATTTATTTATTTATTTATTTTTAGAGAGCGGGAAAGGGTGGGAGAAAGAAAGGGCAAGAAACATCGATGTGAGAGAGAAACATCAATCGGTTGCCTCTTGCATGTGCCCTGACTGGGTACCGACCCCCAAACCCAGGCAGCTGTCCTGACAGGGAATCGATCCAGTAACTTTTTGCTTTGCAGGCTGATGCCAGACTGAGCCACACCAGTCAGGGCTCCTTATAGATTATTTCTGCTATATCTTTGGTTTCTATTTTAGGTATTACATACTGACTTCCCACTGAGGAAGATGAGGAGGTAAATTTCATTTGCCACCTACCACAATCACTGGCTCTCACCAGCCGACACACCATTTCCTGTCTCCCTCTATTCTTTTAAGTCATATGGTAATTTGATTAAGCCAATTCAGTTCCATTATTAGGACTGCGTAAGTGCTGAAGCTGAGCCATATAGTTGGCTATAATTACTTTCCGTTTCCAGCACAACTTTTTGGTTTTCCTGAACTTAATATTTGTTTTTTTCATTTGCTGGTTTTTTATGCTCTTGACACTAATTCAACCCAAGCCTTCCCTCCGGTTGTGTATCACTCCCCTCACACCTTCAAGCACGTTAAGGGTGCTACTGTTCTTTCTCACCAGCAGAAGAAGCAGTAACAGCGAAGGGAACAAACTGTTATCTGACTCTGGCGAGAGCTGCACCCATGGCAGAAGGATCGCCCACTGGGAGTCATGGTTTAGGAGAACACAGCCTCTGCCCAACCGAGGCCCCGCAAGGAGGAAGCATGGGGAGCAAATGCAGTCACCTCGGTTCCTTCGGGCCGACCTCATGCCACCATCTCTATGGGCCAAACTCAGCTGCGAGTCAGCCAGCAAGGCAGCCCAGGTCGTGCCGTAGATAGAGACCATCTCCTGGGGCACGGAGAGGGATGAAGAACAGACATGAAGAAGGAAACTGAGAATAACGAGCAAGCCATGTCTTCCCTTGTTGGTTTACTGTTATTTTGATAAAACCCATTTTCCAGTAGTTTCATGGAAAAGGCCACATGAGAGGTAAATTACTTAAGTGTTTATAAGTCTGAAAAATTTCTGCCTCCAGATAAATTGATATTTTGGCTGGATATAGAATTCAAGGTTAGAGATAACTTTTTCACTTTACTCTCCTGTCCTCTACATTCCATTATTGCTGTTGAAAAATGTCCTGCCATTCTAACGATCGACTCTTTGTACAAAATCTGGAAGTTTCTATGAACGCTTAGTTTTTGTACCCACAATGCTGATATTCCAAAATAATGGCTTTCACATGGTTCTCATTTCATCTCCAAGTACCAGGTACTCAGTGGGGCCTTATCACTCAAATCCTGTCCACAGGTTTTGGAAAATTAATTATTTCCCTAGTGGTTTCTTCACCTCTGCTTCCTCTCCCTGGCACTCCAACTCTCTGGATGTTCAGCCTGCAGGACTGGTTCTTCACCTTTTTGTCTGTCTGTCCTTTTATCTTTTGTATTGCTCTGTGTTTTTTGTTTTTTTTTAGAGATTTACTTAACTTTATACCAATTTTCAGAAACTCTTTTAGTTTCTCTGAATGTTCCTTTTTGTAGCATCTTCTTCTTGTTTTCTTGAAGCTATTAATGATAGGTTTTGGAGCTTCTCTCGGTAGAGCTAATTTCCTCCGATGGAGTTTTCTTGTTTGTTCAGTTTTGTGTCTGCCTTTTATATTACATGCTCTGGTGATCCCTCACAAAAAACTTATTTGGAAGCTCAGTGTGCAAGGGAAGGCTTCGGCACCCCTGGGCTTTTCTGCCAGGTAAAATGCCTGACCATCTTGAAACCGAGTGAAGAGGGAGGCAGAGTCTCGGCCAGCCCGAGAACTTTCATTGAATGCCCTTGCAGCCAATGGTTCCGCTCTCAGTTGTGCGGTTGTCCTCTGCCCACTGTTCCGTCTGACGCTTTCCAGAAATCGCACTTCCAGTCTTCTCTGGGGGCAGAACAGAAGCAGGCCCCTTGCTGCAAGGGATTGAAAAAGTGCCTCTGTAAATATTCTTTGCATAGTTCTGTTCTTAGTTCTACCTTCCCCACTTCCAGATGAACGTGTAATCACCAATTCCTAAGGCTTGGGGGGAATTCAAGGGTGTCTATTGCACTGTTTTATAATTTTTACTTAAGTAATCTTTCAACAGTTTTTGTATTTTCAGCCCTAACCTGTCCCCACTTTCAGATGCACATGGAATAACTAGTTCCTGAGCCCTGCCGGGCCACGCTTCTCAGCTTTCCCCACCACTGGCTGAGGACTCGGCTCCTTCTGCC
Source organism: Micronycteris hirsuta (assembly GCA_004026765.1). Lineage (NCBI taxonomy): Eukaryota > Metazoa > Chordata > Mammalia > Chiroptera > Phyllostomidae > Micronycteris > Micronycteris hirsuta. Next base: position 37,113 of record PVJI01006260.1, on the reverse strand, counting down.
AACTCTTTGATCGTCCCTTGGCTTTCTAGCTTCCATTTAAAAATATTGTCTTCTCGCCCTGGCTGGTGTAGCTCAGTGGATTGAGCACGAGCTGGAAACCAAAGGGTCCCGGTTCGATTCCCTGTCAGGGCACATGCCTGGGTGCAGGCCAGGTCCCCAGTGAGGGCCATGTGAGAGGCAACCATACATTGCTGTTTCTCTCCCTCTCTTTCTCCCTCCCTTCCTCTCTCTCTAAAAATAAATAAAATCTTTAAAAAAAATAAAAAGAAATAAAAATATTGTCTTCTCTCCCATTTCTGTCATTGTATTTCTATGCAATTAAAAATGCCTATATTTTTACTAAGGTTTAGGGTAAGGTCAGAAATAAATGCATGTGTTATTTCTCCCATCTTCATTTGGGAGTCCAGCAATTGCTGTTATTCTATTTTCAGCTTTATTAAGGTATAATTGACAAATGAATTTGTAAGATATTCAAACTGTACATCATGGTGATTTGATATATGTATATATTGTGAATGGATTGTTACCATCTAGTTAATTAACACATTCATCACCTTATTTGTGGAAACATTGAAGTTCTACTCTCTTAGAAAATTTCAATTATATAATACAGTGTGATCAACTATAGTCATATTCTACACTAAGTCCTCACACCTTGTTTATCTTATAACTGAAAGTTTGTATCCTTCTACCAGCCTCTCCCTATTTTCCTTCCCACCTCAGAGTATGGTAATGACTTTTCTACTCTTCGTTTCTATGAATTTGATTTTTAATGAAAACTGCATTGATAAGGGATACCATGCAGTATTTGCCTTTCTCTGTCTGGCTTATGTCACTTAGCACCAATGCCTTCACCGTCCATCCACAGGGTTGCAGACGGCAGGGTTTCCCTTCCTTCTCACAGCTGAGTGATGTTCCACTGTGGGGTGTGTGCGTGTGCATGTGTGTGTACAGACATCTTTACCCTTTCGTCTGATGAGGGACACTTAGGCTGTTTCCACATCTTGACTAGTAATTGATTCTTATTGGTGGAACCAAAGGTGTATAGAGTTTAAATATAAACTTGTCTTACTCGTGTATTTTTTGTACATGGGGCAGAAGCAGAGGAGGCATTCACAAGGGGTTATTTGTTTCATAGGATTAATTACAAATTCATCAAGAGAACACAAAATAGCATTACTCTCCCTAGCAGGGGTGTCCAACCTGCAGCCTGGGATAGCTATGAATGCGGCCCAACACAAAATCGTAAATTTGCTTAAAACATTTTGAGATTTTTTTGTGATTACATATCACAATGTATTTACTGTGTGGCCCAAAACAACTCTTCTTCTGTCAGGATGGCACAGAGATGCCAAGAGGTAGGGCATCCTTGCCCTAGAGCTTTGAACCATGTATTTGAATACTATTTTCTAGATCTTAGAGTACTTCCATGTATTTATCCCCTTTGGTGCCTGAAAAAACTCTATAAAGTAGACAGGACAGGAGTTACGGTCCCCTCTTTACAAATGAGGAGCCTGACGCTCACTGAGGTTGAATGCCCATAAGGACTTGTCCAGCTTAGTGCCAGAGACGGACTAAACTTGGGTTTTAAAATGCCGAAGTTAATGCTTTTCCTCAGTCCATGCTTTCTCTGAGTAGTAATATTTCTGCTTTTTTTTATTTGAAAAATTCTGAGTTTTTTCCTATGATTTGTTTTACTTTTTCTTTTTAATTTACTTTTATTTTCATTGCAGTTGACATTCCACAGTATCTGATATTAGTTTCAGGTGCACGGCATTAGTTAGGCACACATAATTTACACAACGATCCTGATACTTCTAGTCCCCACCCAGCACCCACATCTCTTCTTTCATAACTGACCCAGGAGAGCATTCCACCGGTGGGATCGGATCCATTTCCGTTGTATCATCCAGGTTGGGCCATGGTGGTCCACACCCTTGGAGGACTAAAGAACCCTAAGATTCCTGGACACCAACTGGAAGAGATTCTGATTTATAAGGTCTAAAGCGTGGACTGAAGATCTGTATTTTTAAATAGCTCCCTAGGTGATACTGGCATGTAGCCTGACTGAGAACCATTGCCCTAAAGGGCATGATCGTGACCGGCGGGGTCTCACAGGCTTCAAGGTGAAGATAATCAAATGCCAGTTCCCAGAGTGTCACAGTTCAGCCATCCAGACAGCAGGCAGCCCAGCCGGCCACAGTCTGAGCTAATAGCTTCATCTCTCCCTCTCTTCCTCGTGGCCCTTGGTGGACCTCCATTCTGCCCTCATTACCTGGTCTGCCAGCTCGCACAATGGAGGCTCCCTTGCCAGCCCCCGCCACTGCTCCATTTCAGCTTGCGGGACCTAAAGGACTCAAGTCCCAGAAAAAATTAAATTGAAAAACTTCCTCCCTGATAACTTAGGACCTCTTGTGGAACTTAGCTCTCGTAGGAGCCAGAGGAAGAGAATAATAAAGAGCTCTGCTCGTTATCTGATTGGCAGCCCTAGAAATGTTATCCCTGGCTCTCGGGTGGTCTCCTACTGGAAAATATAAAATCTGAATACCTCTAGGTCACAGAGGAGCATTTTGGGCATCGGAATGCAGGTATATGCATACAAATGCATGGTAGTGCACAGGGGAGTAGGCCCTGTTTCTAGACTCTGAAGGTCCCTGAGCTAAAGAAGGTCAAAGAATGACAGGGACAAAGAGAGAGGAGCTGTGTAACAGGAGTCTTAGCATTTCATTTACCATTCAGAGTAAGGAGACTGAGCCTATTTGGTGCGGGAATGGGAGAGACCACTATGCACATCTTAGCAGGAAAAACAAAGAACTCGCCTGGGGAAAAATGCCCCGAGGAAGGAGCTGGTGCATAAATTTGTAAACAGCAACTCAGCTATTGGAAGGAAGGGATGACTTTGACATGGTGTGAGGCCCTTACCAGACCAGACAGGCAAGCCCTAGAGCACCTACCACTTTCCTTCTGCGTAAGCCATTTTGCTCACACAAAACCTCACACTCCTAGCCCAATAAATGGCCTGGAGTGAGAACTTGACCCAAGGGTAGTCAACAGCAGCTGGAGGGGAATGTGAGGCAGCCTAGAATAAGAGTTCTCAGATGTGAAAATGGCAATTAAGTCAACCCGATTCTTTAAAAAATGTATTTAATTGATTCAACAAATATTTCTTGAGCACCAACTATGTGTAGGTACTTTATCTTTTAGTTTATTTAACAAGTACTTTCATTGAACATACTCTGTGTCAAACACTAATATAAATGCTTTTCATTAATTCATTTTTACAACAACCCTATAAATTAGCTATTACCACCCCCCAATTTGAAGGTAAAAAAAAAATAAATAAGCAGCAAAGAGCCTAAGTAATTTGCCCCAAGGCTACACACTGAGTAAGTGGTAAAACCAGTCTTTTACGTTCTAGGGATATATTAATAAACAAAAGAGACCAAAATCCATGTCCTCAGCCAACTTATTTTCCACTAATGATCTGGTCTGGATATCTGGGGAGCGAGAGTCGGTGGTACTGGCCACAGGAGCTAAAGCTACCAAGGCGTGAGTGCTGGCAGCAAAGGCCATGTGGCGGCAGAGGCCAGAAGGAGGTGTGAGGGAGGTGGATGCAGATGACAGAAAAAGTTCAAGACCAGTTCGCGGGCCCAACAAGACACACAGACCCTAAGAATATTCCTGTAGCCAGCCACATTCACTTCCACGAGGCTCAGCTCTGCGGCTGTTTTTAAGCCTCTTTTCCTCATAGTAAGTCCAGCAGTGCTGAAGTAATCTGAGAAGTTTCGTTTCTTCACAGCTTTGACAGCCCCCAACATTCAGCCCGCTGGAGGCCCAGTCCCCCGTGAAAGCAAGGACTGCAGAGAACAAAGAAGGCAGTGTATGCGCACACAGTTTGGGAGGTTAAGAGCACGAGGTCGTGTTCCTTCGGGATAAGCACAGACGCAGAAAGAGGCACAGACGGGATGAGTCCTTTCTGCTTCGGAGAAGTGTGGGGCTGGCACGGGGAAGGCCAACGGGTGTCAACCTCACTTAAGAACGTGGTGGCAGCCCCAGGCGTGCGTCCCCAAGTTCAGCAGCAGTGAGGCCAGCAGGACAATCACATTGCATCCTAGGCACCATCCACGTTGGTTCCTGGGAATGACGTGGGATAGCTTCCACTTTATCAACAGGGCACAGAAGAAAGGCCCTCTCCCTCTGCCCGGAGGGGAGTGGAGCCTGAGGAAGCTGGCATTCCTGAAGTTACAGCGGGGAAGGAACAGAGCAAAATGGTGGTCACCACATGGAAACCAAGAGGATTTATTTATGAGCACATCTAAGACCCCTTGGGAACTTCCAGAAATAATTAGGGAGCATCTGATAGAAGACAAAAATAATGCACTAGCATTTCATAGTTAAAATGGAAGTAATGCTGTTTTTTAAAATTTTCACTGGGAACCCATTTAAATCTTTAGTCTGATGAGGCCAGGAGGAACAAGAATAATTCTTTTCTCCGACTTTCCTTTGTCTCACCCAGGTCAGAGCTCTTATGCTCTGGCAAAGCTGTTTACTGGGGGTGCACTGAACCCGCTGGGCCTCCGTCTCACCTCTGCTGTGTCTCAGGAAGCCACATCCCAGCACCGAGTCAACACTGACGCTGGGGGAACACGCAGCAGGACACTCCAGCAATTCTGATGCAAGTGGGAGGGATTTCTTGGCAAGGGCTGGCTCACTGGAATGTGGTCCATTAGGCAAAAGAGTTCGGAGTAGCTGCAGTATTGCAAGCACTTCAAAGCTGGAAAGGTCCATAGGGAGGGCCTAATTTCCTCACATCGCAGATGGGCGAACAAATGAGAATTTTATGTGACTCTCTGCAGTGATTTCCTGTAACCTGGCCATTCCCCCATATCCAGCGGTATCAACTTCTGTGCCCCCCATCCGACCCCCTGAGCAAACTGACCTTGTCATCTCATCTCTTTCCTCCAGCTGAGGAGGAAAATCCTTAGGAAAGCTTATTGTTTACCAGAATCACCGAACTAAGTTAGGTGAGCTGGATGGTATGCATCACGTCAAGGTCCCAAGAAGTTGTAAGACTGAAGATGATGATGACAAAGAACAGACATACTAATAACAGTAGTGACTCCCACTGTTTAAGCTGGACAATGTGCCAAATACTTTATATAGGTTTTCTCACCGCACGCTCACCGTCACTTTGAAGAAAAGGTGTTATTCTTCCCACAGTACCGAGGTTCAGATGCCATGACTCACACACCAAGTCACCAAAATATTAAGTGGTAGAGGAAAGCTTTGCACCCAAATCATCCCTCCTTACCTTTGTTAGATGCCGCTCAATACCCCCTCTCACCTCAGAAGGGAAGGGACTCCAGCTGTGCAAGGCGGGGCCAGCTGGGCTGGAAGTTTCTACCCTGGTTCTCTGTAACGGTGCCCATTCACCAGTGTCCTCTGCCTCCCACCTCCTGGGAGGCTCCAGGAATTTTCTATTGCTGCAGGGAAAAAACTTAGCAAGTCAAAAATCTTCTTAAATCCTAAAGATATTAGTCTCTATTCAGTGGGGGGTAGAAAACCTAGGGATGAAAAGAAGCCTAAAGAGTCAGTCTTGAGGAAAATAAAGTCAACCCCATTTCCCATTCTATTCATTTTCTAACCCATTTAAATGGGATTCTAATTGCATAAAACAGCTAATTTTGTTCATTAAAGTTCAATTAAATTCATCTGAAACTCAGGATAATGGCATTGTTGTTGAACAGCCATATTAAAGATGAAACATAATCTCTGTTGACTCCATTTCCTTTGACAAAATAAAGTTCAGCTGCTAATGAGCTCGCTCTACAAGGTCTCTTTTGTAAGTGGCAACAAAGGGTGCAGATTTATGTACAGCAGTTTTCATTATCATCATCAACAGCCATTTTCTTTGTTACCAAAATATGCAGAAATGATTAGGAGACCCTTTTTCTCATACGGCTTTGATTTTGGGGGAAAATGAAATCGCTTCATAATCATATCACGGTAAAGACGCACATCGACAGCCCACAGGGGGTGGCCGCAAAGCTCTGACTCACGGCATTCTATGGACTGAGCTGCCATTTCAATCTCCAGCTGTGCAGGCCTCAGACGAGGCCTCTCTTGGAGTCCATCTCTGCTGCAGGGCAAATGAGGTGTGCTGCCCCCGCCCACGTGGCCTACCTCGTTCCTTTGAGTAGCCTCAGTGAAGCACCTGTTTGCTTTCTGGAGCCAGAGAAGCCAGCTGCAGCCTGCAGCGTGAGTCTGCGTTGCAAAGGAGCCTTCCCACCTTCTGGCAACACAGGCCCTTTCCCTGGGCAGCCACCAGGATGGCACAGCATCGGGTCCCTCCTCAGGGCCCCGCTGTGTGCAGTTAACCTCAGCTAGCAGTGTTTGGCCCTGGTCAGCAGTACAACTGAGCAAACGCCATCAGTCCCTAGCTCCGTAGAGCATAACGCTGAGTGACAAGCTCAGTGGGGCTGTGTTATGATCACTGGGACTATGAGGTGAGTGAGGCTCGTGCAGCAGCGGGTGAGAAGTGGGTGTAAAGTAAGAGGCCCATAATCCTTGGGGCTAGACTGGTTTACTTTGTGAGAGTTCAGAATTTTAGAAAGGTAATTTCATACCTTGTATCTTATCTAACACCCCACATGGATACTCTATAGTGATGTATTTGAATATTCAGACAAAGACTATAAACAGGTCAAGTTTACCTCCAAGAGATTTATAAGTTACGACTTACAAAAAAATCCCTGGGAGCAAAAGAGCACCCACGCCATAGAGGAAAGGACCCCCGGGGAGAGAAAGGGAAGAGTTGCGGATCGTTCATAATATTCCAAACCAGGCGTAGTGAACTGAGGCAACTGAACTCTCTGGAACCTGTGGGACACCTACCAGGAAGGAGTGAGAGGCCCATCACTGATCCAGGCTAAGCATTTGTCTTTCTCCAAAGGGCTGTGCTCTAAGTTCCTGGGGCCTGCTGGTGCCGAGGGCAACACGCCCCCACAGGCTCCTGGTCCCAACCTTCAAAGGCAGCTTTGTGGCCAGTGGTGCCTCCCCACTCTGTAACCTGCTGCTGTCACCAAAAAGACCCATCATGACCATCACCACCACCGCAAAGCTGGCCAAATCAACAGGAGGTAGGCCTCCATTTGGTCCAGTGTATAGTCTCTTCAAATGGGTGAGTATATATGTTCAGAAGAATTTTTCATGCTCAAGAATATATTTCATTAACATACTCTCCTTAGGCCTCAGTCTGCAGAGTTGCAGCAAAAACAAATTGAATAGTTTTGTAAATGCTGTTGTTAATGTATGAAGACAGAATGAACGCTGTTCAGTCAAACCTAACTACAGTGGTCACAGCTGCGCAACCTTGTGCATGTACTAAAAACCATTGCATTGTATATTTTAAAATGGTAAATTTCATGCTATATAAATTACCAATTTTAAAAAATATTTGGTTGGCCAAAAAGTCTGGTTTTTTCATAAAATAAAAGACACAGTTTTCATTTTCACCAGTAACTATTGATTTGGATATTTTGATGTTGGCTATCTCCCACGTGGTATATGCTGATGGTTCTCAATTAATGTCTTGATTTGATCCCTATCAACTTCAGCTGGTCTACCCGACTCTAGAGCTTTGTCCAGCAAGGAATCTCCAGCGTGAAACTTCGCAAACCACTTTGACATGTTCCATCAGTCACAGCCCCTTCTCCATACACTGCACAAATCATTTTTTTGCATTCCAGTTGTGTTTTACCTTTCTTGAAATAATAAAGCATAATATGCCAAAAGTGTTGCATATTTTCTTCCATCTTCAATACTAAAATGGCTACAGAGAAATTCACCAGTTTTGATAAGTTTTTTTAATGCACGCTGATATGACAGCTGTCACAATACAATCTAACAAAACTGTTTCGAATGAAGTTAAAGACAACTAAGGTGCTATGAGAACCACTGTGTGGGGAAAAAAACCAAACAGACTTTTTGGCCAACCCAACAGCTAACACAAGTCAGTGCATCACTTGAAGCTCCATTCCATTCACATGACCACACCCTAAACCTTGTCTACACTTAAATCCCAGCTGTACAAACCCCTCCTCTGACCACTGCCTCTGACCTTGAAAGCCTTCTCTCACCCTCCTCCTGCTGTATCTGTTTAGCAGTTGTTTTAGCATCCCACTGAAACTGTCATTACCACAAGCTTAGTGGCTTAAAACCACATAAATGTATGTCTTACCATTCTGGAGGCCAGGCATCAGAAACCAGCTTCACAGGGCTCAAGCCGGGTGCTGGCAGAAGGTGGTTCCTTAGAGAGGCTTCAGTGGGCCTTCCGCTTCCCTGCCTTTTCCACCTTCCAGCAGCCACCTGTACCCCTTGGCTTCTGGCCGCTGCCTCTTTCTTCAGGGCAGATCACTTCAGTCACTGCTTCCTCCCGTCATCCGTCTCCTTCTCTGTCTCTGACCCACCTGCCTCCTTCTTAGGACAAGCCTTGTAATTACGCAGGGTCCATCCAGATCATTAGGATTATCTCCCCATCTCAAGATCCTTAATTTAATTAATAGCAACTACAAAGTCCCTTTTGCCACGTAAGGTAACGTAGTCACAGATTCTGGGGGTCAGGCTATCTCACCGGGGGTGGTGGTAGGGGGGCTTAATCAGTCTTTTATGGCCATCTGCTTCCTGGATCCCTCTGTATTTCCCCAAGAAATCCCCTCTTGACATCAACTACCTTCCTTATTCAACACAGACCAATGAGTAAAATACCCTCTCCAGCATCTTCAAATCTCTCACACCCTTTCCCATATGGCAACAGACCTGGAGAGCCCCTTCCTGAAACAATTCTATAGTCTGCCATCTCTGCTTCTACAATCAGGAATTCAGTCTTCATGGATGAAATCTATCTTTTCCTGTGCAAGGCTAACCATTCCACATTTGCTCCCAATCCCCTTTCCTCTCTTCAGAATTCCTCCATCAATTATTCCCTTTAAATCCTCACTATCCCACTTTAAAGTAGTTCCTTGCTCTTAGCAATAAATTATTTTCTTCCATACTAAAGAAAAAGTGAGGACTTCTTGTTCTGGACAAGATAGAGGTGACTTTGTTCTCCCTGCTCCTCCTGGCTAAGTAGCACTAAAAACCGTGGATGTAATACAACAAACAATCACAAGAGGACTGTGACATATTGAAAGAGGTAGGCAGACCAACTAGGGACTTCCGGGTATAGGAACTACACCGGAGTGAGCTCTTTTATCTCTCCTATGCCCTGAACTTGGAACTAAAGAAGCCTGCAAAGCGAAACCACCACCAACAGGCACACACACAAAAAGAGTTCTAAAGCTCTAAGAAAAGCCTTCTATCTCCAGTCAGAGGACCCAGAAAGGAGCAAAACAGCAGGACAAAACCCCTTCTGTCAATACACTACCCCCAGCGAATGAATGGTCCCTGCACACACCAAGAATGGTCTCTGTAGACACCAAATGGGGAGTTGGGGTTTTTGCCCTCACTTGGTGGCTCCCCGCCCCTACAGTGGTGTTTTGGTAGAGACCAAGTGGGGTGTCTGGATTTGCACCCCTGCCCTTGACTTGGCGCCACCACGAGTTCCGGATGGCCTTTCTCTCCCTGCCAGCATGCTGCCAGTGGAGACTGTGAGAGGTAGCATCCCTCACCTTCCTAAGCAGAGAATGGAAGGAGGACCTTGGAGAGCAGGGAGCTTGAAAAAGGAATTCTCTAAACCTGCAGAGGAAATTTTTGCTTGACTCACACATGAAACTGACCACATTAACTCACCCAAAACTCTGAGAACTGCACCAAAGTGTGGAAGAGTACCCAGGCTTGCAGAGCGGCTCCTGGGTAGTACACAGAGAAAGCACAGCAGAGGAGTACTCTGAGAGCTGAAAATTAAATTGTCACTGGAATCATAGCCCACCAAAGTAGGCCCAGACCTGGGCACTAAACCAAAACGGGGTGACTGCCTGTTGAAAGGGAAGGTTTCAACAGAATCCAGTATTCTGAACAAAATACCCCAAAAGTCCAGGTTATAGCTCAATCACTTGTCATGCCGGAACCAGGAAAATCAGTTTAAAAGAGAAACAATCAACAGACACCGATACCAAGATGAGTTAGACACTGGAATCATCTGACAAAAATTTTTAAAGTGGCCATCAGAAAAAAAATTGCTTTAATGAACAATTATGAACATTCTTGGAACAAATGGAAATGACAGAACATTTCAGCAAAGAAATAGAAGATGCCAAAGAGAACCAAATGGGAACTACAGAACTAACAAATACAATAACCAAAACAAAAATCTCACTCAAGGGCTCAATAATAGTTTGGAGATGACAGAGCATAGAATCAGCGGATTTGAGGGCAGATCAATAGAATTTAGCCAATCTGAACACAGAAAACAGACTTAAAAGATCATCAAGAACCTTTTATGTCATTGTAGTCCCAGAAGGAGAGAAGAAAGAGTTTGAGGTTAGAAAAATATCCCAGGAAATAATGGCTAAAAAATTTCCCAAATTTGGTGAAAGGCTGAGAAATTGAACAAACTCCAAACAAAATAAACCCAAATAAATCAAAGCTAAAACATGCTATCATCAAACTTCTGAAAATTGAAGATAAAGGAGAAAATATTTTAAAAAAAGAAGAGAGGACTCATGTCCAAAAGAGAACACAAATTTCAATGTTAATAGATTTGTCACCTGAAACCACTTGAAATGCTTTCCCCAAGGTCACTATCTCCATCACCAAAAAAGTTCCAACATACTGCTTTGTGGTCAATCCCCTCCAGCCCTTGGCGGTCACTGATCTCTTTTCTGTCCCTATAGTTTTGCCTTTGCCAAAAGGTAAATTTCATGTATTTTTAATAACGATGATGCCTTCCTTATTTACGTCTTTAGTGCTAACTTGGCTGTTGAGCTTCAAACTGGTCCATCCAGTGTCTTTCGTTTGATTCAGGTTTAGAATCCTCTTTTTCCTTTATGAACTGAGAACTTTGAGTAATTCAGAATTTACTTAGCCTCTCTGGGAGCTTATGTCCATGAAAGAGGGGACTGATACTTAGTTTGCTAATTTCTTGGGGAGCCTAAATAAGATAAATGCCAATAAGAAGCCTACCAGGCTGGGTATACACGATCGATGCTCAATACATCATTAGTATCATCTTCTCTTGATGAAGTTAATTTTCTAATGAGAGCTGCACCTTCTGGGGATGGTGTGCGGGGCTTCTAAATTGTCAGCCCACTTGATGGAGAGTCTAGGCCTCCCCACCAGTCAGTGAGTGCTACATGTCTCTACAACGTGCTGGGCGAGAGAATGCGTATCCAATGACTGCCATCTGAATTCTCAGAAAAAGTCTGTAGCACAATGGAGTCTGGCAACCAACCAACCACTTCATGTAATAAGAATGTCCTGGGATCTCGAGTTAGCTTCAAGTTTAAGGGGCTGTTTAATATCTGAAATGAAGATTGTTTTATTTCCAATACCTTTTAATAATGGGCAAAACCCAAGCATAATGTTATCATGCAGCTACACTACTCCAATATGATTACGCTAAGACCTCCAGGTCATTGCAGCAGCGTGCCCACTCCGTCCTTGTCCCGCACTGGACAGGCATGGGGGCGGTGGCAGACCCACTTTGTCTGACATGGTTTTGTATTCGGAGTCTTTGTGTTTTCATATGCTATTACCCAGTAGCAAGTTATAATGTATTCTGAGAACTCATGTGATATTTTAGTATGGATGCCTCTTCTCAATTTCTCTCTAGATGAACTAAACAAAATTACCTTAATAAAAGCAAACCGGTAAGAATCACATTGTTCTCATTTCAAACATACATGAAAGAACTACAATGTTGTAGAATATGTCAAGCAGTTTTTACTAATCCTCTAACCTCCAGAGAAAGGGCTTGTATTTCAAATTACATTAGAATTATAACTAGCAAAATTTTGTTTATTACTAGAAGGACTTCAACTTATTTCATACTATACATACACACTAAAAATGCAGTTAGTGTAATGCAAAGAAATAAAAATTACAATTGAGGTATCAGACAGTAAGTGAAAAAGCTTTAACAGTCTGTCTGGTTATGGAACTAATAACGACTTTCTGCAGTGAAATAAAGGTGTCTCTCTCAAGAGCCGGGTGCATCTGTGGCCGGCACTATTAAAGAGCATATACAGCTGTACTTGGTTATGTGAACATTAGTTAAGTGAGACCATAAAAAACAGCTGTATTTGAAATCACACAGGACTCTGCACAGTCTCTGCCTGTGGCAGCCAATCAGCAATCTCGCTGACAGGCAAACATGTACAAAACGAATGATCCTATTTAGATTAATTCTTCCTAATGCCTTACACAGGCCTACTTTCCTGGCATATCAAAGAGACAGCAGGTCAGTTCCATTCAAAACCCAGAGATAGAAAATGCAAGCTTGATCACTTGATAAAATATATGACTACACTGGTAGAGAATGTGAAGTGTTCAGTCTGTAAAAATAAGGCTGGTGGGCTCTTCCCCAGCTGAGAGTTCAGCCACGAGGCACTAGAAATTCAGCACTCAGCCAGTACTGAGTCCAGAGAACTGAGCTTTAACTGTGGCTCTGTGATTAATGTTTCAGCTCTTTACTCTCTGCCCCGTAACCCAATACATGAACACTCTTTGCCATGAAACTCTGAAATGCCCTCCGATCCCTGGCTGTGGGATTTGGCCCACAGGATGTTACCAACATCACAGGCAGGACTGAAATGTGCTCACTCAGCTGGGCTCACTTGCTTCCTACCTCTGCCATTGACCTGAGAAGACCTTACCTGGGTGACCCACGGGGTCCAGTGGGCTGACAGGAGACATGTGGAGCAGGTATGGGAGCTCACCAAAGCCGAGCTCGGCAGAGCTGCTGGCCAAGCCCAGCCTGGATCCACAACCTACAGACTTCTAAGCAAAAAAAGTGCTTCTTGCACAGGCCACTGAGATTTTGCAGGTGTTGCACAGCATCCCTGTGGTCACAGTTCACTGAAGCATTACTGGGGACTGTGACCTTGGGCCATCCCTTGCCTGCCTATCCCTGATTCATCCTCCATAAAGTGAGGGGAGGGGTGGGAGGATCCATACAGTCTCTTCTAATGGTAACTGGGGACCAAGAAATCTGGGAGGAAAAGAGCTGCGGACTCCAGGTGCTCAGATTTCTTCCAGCCTGCAAGAAGGAGCTGAGGAAAGCACTCCCATTGGCACTGCAGGCGGGCAGCGAAGCCTTTGTCCCAATGATACGCCATAAATGTTTGGCCCTGTGTCCACAGTGATTTACAAAAGTCCACAGTAGGAGGAGGGTCTGACAAACCTGCGTGCCAGCATCTCTTGATGGCTAGCTCCCAAATAAAACTTGTCTTTCTATTGGTTGAAACCTAGATGAATAAGCAAGTCAGAAGACAGAACTGGAGAAAATGGAAATCTTTATTTTTAAACACTAGTACATTTTCAGGCTGTTTTAAAAAGGAAAAATCATATTAATTCAAAACTATGCATCAAAGCATATTTATTTAAACTCTAATTTTACAAACACATAATGAAAGAAACATATTTTATAAATATCTACTCAGAATATGTATTATGAAAAAAAGTGTTTAAAAATAACAGCCCCAGATTTCCCTCTTTAAATATATAAAATTCCCATACAGTTCATAAGAATTCTTTCTCAAGAGCCAAAAATTTCACAAAGGCCAGCAACTCAGTTCTCATCAGACACAGTTGAAAGCAACAGGGATATAAAAAAATGCAAAAGTTCTGTACAAGGGAAATACAGATAGCACACGGGTAAATCTCATTACCATACATGCCATTGCATTTTAAAAATGTTATAAAAAATGCCATTTGAAACAAATAAGTGAAAGTCCTTCCCTGACTGTGGAAAATATATAAATTATCACCCTCCCACTGGGTGCTGAGGATCCACCCGCTGGGCTGGGGAGGGAAGTTTCCTGACTAGGGGCCAAAGCCACACTTGGTGACCCATCTCCTCTGGCAGTGTCTTTTTTGGTGGGTGATTCACTATTATCTCCTTTCATTTAGCAAAATCCTTTGGGATCATAAAAGACAATTGCTTGCAAGTGAAAGCAAGAGCAGGGGATGACTTCAGGTTGTTGTATCCAATGAATAATGTGTGTATTTTGTGGTTTGAGTTACCACAGTCCGGGAAGCCCAGTTTTCCACTGTCAGAGCCACTCTGTCACCTGCTGCGGGAACACAAAGCACAGACCATGGCTGTCCCCTTGCCTCTCCTCTCTGGCCCAAGCTGCTCTGTGTCCTGCAGCAGCACACGCAGACTATTGTCTCTTCTGGCACTTCTTCTGAAAAGAGCTCTTCAAAAAAGTGCGGTACACGGGGTCATCCACATATTCGTTCTTAAACCTGGAGCTCAGCATTCTTTGTCTCTTTTTCTCCCCTTGGATTATGTCTGTTCCATAAAATGTATCTTCAAATCGCATATCAGAGGCTGTGGACTAAAATTAGCCAGCATTACATTACAGAAGGGTGTGGCATGTGGCATGACAAGAATGTACCAAGATCTGGTCCAGACAGCAGGAGATGGGCTGCCAGAGACAGGTCACCAGCCCAGGATGGAAGGGCCCCACACAGGTGGCTCTGGAACCTTCCTACCCGTTCAAGTCTCCTACCTCCATCTAGAGCCTCTTTCTTCAAGATGTCCAACCTCCAGGGACTTTCCCCAACACAAGCAGGACTGAAGTCTTCTCATTTAAATCTCCCTCACTCTCCATCTTCCCTCTGGCTCCTGCCCAACCAAATTTTTCAGGAATTTGTCAAGTCATCTCTAATTCACTCCTATTCCTACTTACTCTGGGCCTCTGCCCTGACAACCTCCCTGAAACTGTCCTTGCTCATGTCCTAGTTGACACTTTTCTATCCTAAAAATATCTGCCTCTTCTGTCACCTAATTATTGCTCAAAGCTCTTTCCTCTGTCATAAGCCCCTCCTCCTGTATCTCCACTTCCTCTGGATGCTCACTGTGGATATCTCAGGGGTTCCCCTCTCTTAACTATTTGCTTACTGCTGATGCCCCCGGGATTTTGCATGTGGCCTTCTTTCCACATATGTACCCTGGGTCTTCACACCCACTATTCATGGCTTCGATTCCTGCACCTACTCCTGTGATGCTGCCATCTGTCACTCCAGTCCAGACCTCCTCCTGTGCTCAGGCTCACATGTCCAACGGTCCAGTGGGCATCTCAGAGTTCTTATCTTAGAGGCACTTCGAATCAACCTGTACTAAATTGAACTCAAATTCTTCCTTCTCCATTGCTGTCCTGACTATATTTCATAAACGGCACAACTCTTCCCACCCATCTAGCTACACTGATCAGAAACCTAAAAGTCACTATAAACTCCCCTCTCCATCCTTTATTCTGTAACTCTATTGACCCCGTGGTGCAGGTGCTCACAATTCCTCTTCTAAAGCATTGCAACAAATGCTACACCCCCCTGCCCCCATGGCTATTTTCTATAGAACCAGGAGATGACCATTCTCTATAAACTTTGTGACTAAATGACACCCATCCTTATTATATTTGAATAGCCCCACTGCCTTCAAGATAACATCCCAGCTCCCTAGGCTGGGCCTGTGTAACCTGGCAGAAGCCTGCCCTGTGCTCCAGCCAGACTGACTTGTTTGCAGGTCTCAGCCACACTGCTGGCTCTCTCGTGCATTTCTGTCTTTGGATGCACTGTCTCCTCTGCATGGAAGATATTCCATCTTCCCTGCCACAGGCAAATTTGAGGGCCCTTCTTTTGGGTCTCTGTAACACTTTACGTGTTAATGTGGTAGAATGAGGACAATGGCAGGGATGAGGGACAGGTAAGTTTCTCATCAGGGGTTTCCTAACATCCGTGAGGGTGAGGTGATGAGGGACCGAGTACCAAATTTTACGCATTCTCAACACCAGGCAATATGCCCAGCACTCGGTCACTGCTCAGTAAGCGTTAGCTGGGGGAGGGCATGTGGGCTTTTCCTGTTATGCTCAGGCAGAGTCCGCAATAACACCAACGTGTAGTGCATCTCACTGTGTCACTGGCTGCCTCCCCTGGTTGGTGACAGAGGCCACGTGGCCCAACTTTTAGGGTTTGAAAACACAGTCAGTCATGAAGAAAAGGTAAACAATGGAATAGTTGCAGAGACTTGAAAACAAAAAAATGGACCCAAGTACACAACTGGGCATGTTCCCTGCCAGCTAGAGACAATTATCCAGGGTAACAGGCTGCCTCCAAGGCTCCCCAGACACGACCCTGTTTCACTAGGGAAGACTGCAGGTTGGTGGGTACCCTCTGCCACTGGGAGAAAACATTTTTGTTTCATTTATTCTTGGCAAAGTACTTCCTTTGAGTGACCTTCCCCTTTTATAAGTGCTAAAGTTATCACAGGAGAAAATAAAACATCCATGAAAGTGTCGCCACTGTGTGGAAGAGCAAAACTCAGCCTCTCAAACACAATAATAAAACCAATTTACCAGTAGCTCTTCTCTGTGGTTAATTATGCGCCGTTGCTATGGTTACTCTGCGAGACAATAAAAAGTAATGGGGCTGTCTCTGAAGCTAGTGGCATAGAACCCAGCACAATCGCCGAGGTGGACTGCTGACTCCTTTGAAAAATTTCTCTCCAAGTCAGCGTGTGTCTGGGTGAGCACAGTCATTAAAACATGGGGGACTCCCAGTGAGGGCTGCTAACTCACCCCTGCTTAAAACACACAAGAGAGATTTCTCTAGCTATAAATATCTTCCATCAATGAGTTTTCCAATTAGTTTTGTTTTGCCAACTGGAAAAAAAAGAGCAGTCATAGACAAACTAACCACGAGCCAGAGCGTTACACACCAACCTGAAGGAAAAGCCGGTTTCCTAGAACAGGAGCGCCCAAGTCTTTGCCTCAGCAAAAGCAGAGGTGGCAAGCTGCATTTAGCGACTGTGAACCTTTGTTTCTGAAGAAATTTTCTACTAGAGTCAACTGTTTGACATAACAGGTTACATTCAGATTATATATGATGTATTTTTCACTGTCTTTTCTTAATGTTTTTTTCCTCTAGAACTTTAAAGAAAGGTTGGATTTGGTGTAATTGTTCAGAGAAATGGCCCTTAGAAAACTCAGGAGCTGAGTTCAAATGAAGTTACATGAGAGGGTATCCTGATACTGGAGACAAATCTAATGTGGAACAAAGACATTGTGATCTCAGAGAAGAAAGCAGAAAGATTTATTTTAATAATGATTAGGTAATAGTATGTGAAATCCACCAGAACAGGCTCATAGGATGGTTAATCCTACAGGGATTAGAAAGTCAAAGACCTGACAGACTTCCAGAGGGCTCCCTACTCCATTTCCCATCCTCCAAATCTCTAGATGATTTAAAACAATATTTTTTTAAAATTAAAAACAAAGGAAAGAGGAGAAGGGAGAGGAGGAGGAAACCACGGAAGACAGGAGCACAGAATGAGAGGCAGCTATCTCCAGCATCTTGAAATGAAAAGTTGTTCTCAAGAGATTTTAAGACCTAGAACACTGACAAGTTACTCAGCTTTTTAGGTTTGTTAAGATTTAGCTGATGTCTTTACAATAAAAGTATTTGATTTTTTTCTTTCTCTGCAGTTCGTCATCTAGTGGTTAACCTATTGTCAGGCACGTGGTCTCCTATGTGCCCTCTGGGTGGGTGTCAATATGGTTACTACCACTCCTCTCTTAACTATTTCACTGTGAAGTAACTTCCTGTCAGGGATGCAGCTAAGCAGGAAAGTCAGTTCACATGTGATGCAATTGTCTAGTCTCAGGATCCCACATGATGGAAAAGGAGCTAAATATACAACTGGACAGTTAAGAAAACCCATGATTTTTTCCAAATCAATCTACAGTAACTCTATCACTACAGAAAAGTATATCATAATCATGCACAATCTTGTTAGTAGAAGCAACTAACTAAAACTAAGGGTGTTAACTTATTCAGGAAAGAATGTTCATTTTAGTCAGAAAAATCCCATTCATTCAAATTTCCCTGTTCAGTATTTGTCATTTTGCAGATGCAGTAGAATGAAATTCTAAATGAGTAAAACTGACTTCATTTCAGGGTCCACTAAATATTTTATGATACAATAATGAAAACTAAGTTTTGTGAATTATATTTTTTAACAACTTCAGTTTTGATTATTTTTCCATGTTTATTTGTCTTTTAATGGTATGTGCTGGGCTTGAAACCAATAGCACTTTCTTTTCTACTGAACTGCTTTAGTATTATTCACACAACTAGCATTTGGGCTTTCTTTATTTCTTTTGTTATGAAAGTGAGAGCTTAGTTTAATTATGAACCGACACAAAAATTAACAAACTTCTGAAAAGGTATTCAGGTTTTTAGGTCTTTGTTAGGTGTAAAACTGAAGGTAGAGAAGTTAATATATGATAAGGCTACAGGAAAGTAGACAGGCACTCATGCTGAGTGAGTCCCCTTTACTCTACTACTGAAAGCTTTCTTTTACTGTTGCTCCCACTACCAAGACTGCAAACGCCTTGATGGTTATCTCTGTATGCTCGCAGTGCCTCACACAGACAGAGCGCATCTTCAACAACTATCTTGTATGCCATTAAATGTTAACACAAAGAAGCATCGTTAGGAAAAAGGTAAGGAACCTACACTGGTTTCCCTGATTTGGGTCAAATTTGAGGTTTGCATTCAATAGGTTTCAGTAAGGGAAAAGTTGCATTGAATTTCTTCAAAATCAGCCCGGAGGCCTAAGCACGTTTCTGCCGGGAGAGGGTGAGGGAACCACAGGGCGGACCGCTGAGTGGCATGCGCCAGCACTTACTAAGCGAGCTTTCACTCTCTTGGGTAACTCTTCGTCTAAAGTGTAAACGTCCTCTCTCTTCATTGCTATCTGAGACCCATCTTCAAATTCAACCTAATGAAAAATAAAACATCATGATATATATTAAAAAACAAACAAGCATTGACCACTTTTTTCAGTGTTCCAATTAATGACATAAAAAAAGAAAAAAAAAAACGATGAAGCAGAATAAACAAGGGAACCAGCCAACAGCCAAGGAAGGAAGGAAGGTCTTTTCCTTATCAAACTAAGAACAAAATATGTTTTCAAACAAGCTGAAATTCTTGAAAATGACTGTCTTGGAATGTGTGATATGAACACTTTACCCCCCAAAGCAAAAAGAAAAGTAGATGCTGCTCAAGTAATTTCTCAAAACCTGAGATGAAGCCAATTTAAGACGGGCTGGGTCTCCCAGTATCGGATGTTCCTTTAAGAGGCTCTGATGATAATAAGAGGGACAGCTGTTTCTCTATGAGAAATGATGATATAATAATCCTCCCGGATAAAATAATATCACAAGTTCTTACAGAGCTTTAATGTTCAGCACTCACGTTTGTCAAATTCAACCAAACGGCCAGGAAAATCCCACGTCTCAACCACATAACAATTAAACCACACTAATATGAAAAAATATCACCTAAAATGAAAATGTTTAAAAATTTTTCAAGCTAATCAAATGGGAGCAATAATTTCATAATCAATTTTTTCCAACATTTTAGGAGATTTTTTCAGAGAAAAGGGTTAACAGAAACCTAGGGCCCCCAGGGGAAATTCATCAAATGCCCCACAT
This sequence comes from Micronycteris hirsuta, assembly GCA_004026765.1. Taxonomy (NCBI): domain Eukaryota; kingdom Metazoa; phylum Chordata; class Mammalia; order Chiroptera; family Phyllostomidae; genus Micronycteris; species Micronycteris hirsuta. Next base: position 17,455 of record PVJI01006260.1, on the reverse strand, counting down.
GAAGAAGTTGTTCTTGGTTCAGGTTTAACCCCAAGTGAACTCTTTCAGGGGAAAACAACAAAAGGGATGCAAGCAGGGTAGAATTCCTAACATTTTCTAACTCTGAACCACTCAGAGTATCTTTGAAGTACCTAACGTCTGTTTGCCTGAATGCTTTACTTGTAAGAAATAAGAGCATGCTTGCACTCGTAGTTAAAAGGTTAAGTTAAACCATGGAGCTGAGCTGTGTTAATAAAAATATGCTGGAGCTTAAAAAATATTATAATAAAATATATAATTCCACGTATCACCCATGCCCCACTCACACGGACCGAGCTGAACCAGCAGGGCAGATCAGGTCCCAGTCACAGAGCAGCTCTCCTGTCACACGCAGAAGGCTGAGGAGAGCGCGCTTTTCTTCTGGCCTTGTTTTAGCAGAACGGTTTTTTAATATTTAATTAGGCCAAGGTGTCATCTCATTTATACAATTTGATAGCATAGCTAGAACCACCTGTGCCTACCTTTCTTCGTTTTAGATCATTTGAAAAATCTACAAGAGAAAAGGGCAATTATAAAACGAACAAGGGAGTATGCTATGGTGACCTGCTGTCCTGGTTTGCCCAGGACTGAAGGGTCTCCTGGATGCAGGGCTTCGGGCTAAACTCAGGGAACTGTCCCCGCAACCTGGGAGGGCCGTTGACCGTAGCTGGGGCAGAACTGAGAGCAAGTTCTGGCCTTTCCCTTTACCAGATGTGTGTCCTTAAACAAATTATTAAATTCAATGACCCTTCTTGCCCTCATTTGTAAAACAAGAGTAAAAGACACCTACCTTACAGGGTTACTGTAAGGGTCCAAAAACACATACACTTAGGATTTTTATCACTGTGCAGTAGGTATTTCAGTTATGTCTATTTTTATAAATGTCTTTGCCTATTCAATGGTGAGGTTGAATAATTAGACACAAAACACAAAATGATCTCAAAAGGCCACTGGTTTAATGAGGAATTTTAAACTATTTTAAACTACTTGTACTTGAGAGACAATTTTAATATTAGTCTTAACTTTTTCATTATGTCTATAAATATGCTCATAGTTCTATGTTGATGGCCCATCATAAATTCAACCGAAGCTAACACACTGATTACTAATTAGCCTGAATTTCAACATATTATTATATTAATTATACTTTTATTCATGTTATATAATAAGTTCATATTATTATACTTTTCATGTAGCAAATAGCTTTGCTACATGTGAGATGCTTCACTTTTGCATTTATTGTTTAATTAAATGTAATTACTTTCTTTTGAATGATGTAATAATGCTTCTTTCCTAGGAGTCTCCAGTATTATCAATCTGTCTTGTGATTTTTGTCTACTTTTGGACATCCTGATGTGAAGAAGCTCCATTACCTACCCTATTATAAATGACCTGAATCTGCAACTTAACATTGCCACCAATACCAAGGGAAAAATGGCCTCCACACTCACACACACACACACACATTTATTTTATACATCCATAAAAATATCCTCCTCTGCCCACTCCTTTTGGGTTTTTCTAGACTTTACAAAATGTTCTTCTCTAAGTTTTCCAAACTTCTTTGAACACTTTTAATTACACTGTGCTCCAGTTCCTGGTGCAGTGCCTTACAATGCACTCTTCCATTTAAGTCCTTGTCCCTTATTGGTCTTTGAACGACTTTTCTGCTGAAACTGGCAGTCTTATTCTCAAGCTGTTTTTTTAACTTAACAAGCCTGAACCTTCTTGCTTTTTCTCCTTTTACTTCAAGCTTCCTGTTTTACTCTACTACTTAGCCTGAGAATGTTGATTTCTGTCATTGTTACTGAAAATACTACAGCATATTGGTTTTAATAAATTTGTCCTCCTTTACAGTCTTTCTAAAGGAATATAAATGTACATGTGCTATCCGTGTTGTTCTCTTTTTAAAGCTTATGTCATTCTCATTTTTGATAGGAATGAAATTCATTTTTTAATTTGTATACTCTTCAATAAAACGTAGAGTTCTCTTGTGAGCAGAATATGCAACTGGTAGCTGTGTTTTCATTAAACAGCACCCCTTCAAGCTTGGGTGTATAACTGGCCATATCTGCACCATTGGTTTAGGTTTGCTGAGATGCCCCATGGGGGCCATGTCTCTCGGGCAAAAGCCACAAATTCAGGGGCTGCTGGCTGATGTACAGCCATCATTGTCTTGGCTTATGGTGAGATAAATTAGTCTCTCCCCATACGATGAAACAGAGGAAAGCAGCCTTGCATCCAGTTGCTTATCTTTGCAGCCTAACAACTGTCCTTACCATTTACCAATATCATTAGGGTTTTCCAGTGTCAGACATGGTAATAAAACTCTAATGCCTGGGTCATCAGACATCAAATCTTTGCCTCCTGTATAAATTAAGAGGTACCCCATACTGACATTACTTATTGCTTAGTAGCACACTGGATGTACTATCTGCCCTCTGGCTCCTCCTGTCCACCTCAGCAAGCATCAGACACCGGGCAGCACTCACCTGGTACATGTGGGCCACATTCAATCCAAGATATTTTGCCCCATAGAGTTTGCCATCAGGCCACTTGACTTGGATGACTTCTCCTTCGGCAGGAGGGCCCAGTTTCACACAGTCTCGGCTCTATGGAATAAACAGACACAGGCTTTTCAAGACAAGTGTCTAAGTGACTGCAGTTAGAACTTAGCAAATGATGAACTCCTGGCAATTAAAAGGAGTTATTGCCTCTGTGTTTTATGGATTATGATCTTGCATGGGTGTTCAGGGGAAGCAATATGAGCCAAAGGAGTACTTAAAGATTCAGCCTACATCATAAAGTTGCAAAAGAACCACCATAATCCAAGCAGAAAAAAACAGCAGCATTTACATTTGCTACTTGACAAAGAATTGTTCAGAGGGTGAGTAAAATATACATAAAAATGTTTTAGTTGAGGAATAGACCATCTAATGATTTATAACACATGACATTTATGTAGCATTTTGCAGCTAACAAAATGCTTTAACATACATTTCATTTGAGCCTCATAATCACTCTATGAAGAAGGCAGAGGTTATCAATTATCCCCCATTTTACTGACAAGGAACCTGAGCCTCTGAGGAAGCTCCTGTAAGTCATGGCGGCCACTGGAGGAGCGCAGCTGAACAGAAGGACAAGAGCTGAGGACGCCAAGGTGGAAATGGAGTGGGGGAAGAAGCAGAGTGAGGCGGCAGCTGGTAGACCCTGAGGAAGGAGCAAAGAAAGTGTCTGTAGCATGGCAGGCAAGGCCGGGACGCTGTGTCCTGTGTGGCAGGCCTCTTTGGAAGAGCCCTGGACCTCCCCCAACCGGATCTCTTCTGCCAGCATCTCCGATTGAGTGACTAGCCCGCTTCCTTCCACAGGTAATCATGGTGACAGCCGTTACCAGTCTTCTCACTTCAGGTATTCTACTCAACACTGCTACCTCTGAAGGCAGTAATCTAGAGCAAATTTCCTAGTTCTTCATCCTGGAAGGTGGTGGTGGTTTTTTTGGTGGGGTGGGGTGGGGGAGGTATACAGGTAAAACAATAAAACATTCTCATCGACATGTTGCAAGGTCTTAAATTTACGTCTAAGTTTGGCACAATAAAATTTTAATACAAAAGAATTAAATACTTAACTACTTTGGTACGTTTTTTTGGATGTTTAACAATTCATGTTTTGCTAATGCTGGTGTTGTACTGATGAGGCAAATCTGACTAATTGAAATGCACACTTGACCAATCAACCTATAAATGCAGTCAGGGCATGGTTCTGTGGTATAATGACAGGCATACACAGAAGATATTTAGTTGTTTATGATTAAAAATCCACCACATACTACTTTTCATTATTAATAGAAGCCTTACATTATAATGGAGTGGCCATTTCATTGTTAGGATCGAAGTAAACATGAAAAGTTCAGCTATTCATTTTTCTCTCTATAGGCTATGCTTCCATTTAGAGCTAGACAATGAAAAAACAACTGTGTGCTCAGAGGCTCCGTAGAATTGACAGTCTGTATCTAACTTAGTCCAATGAAAATAAGTTTATCCTTGGCCTTCATAATATTTGACTTCGGGCACACAGAATTGAAAGGGCAGGCTATAGCAATGTGGCATTCTATCAGCGTTCCTGGGGTTATCACCTCATTTTCCATGTCTCTTCCTGATATATACGTGGTATTAAGAACACTGAAAGGGTCAGCCTCTAAGTATTACACACGCTGTCCAGTCTCCTAGGTTGGGAGTCTCATTAGCTCTGGGATAACTCTGAGCTGAAACCTGGACACTCTGGTGACACTTTGGGACAAGAGTATGTTTCTTCCCTCTCCTAAAGTTCTTTTCCTTGTGGAGGAAGCTCCATTAGGGTAATGCTCCCAGCCTTTTTTCCACTCCCTCATTCATTCACTCCACTAAGAGAATAAGTGGTGACTTAATTTTATTTTTGAGTTCTGAAGGAGACTGTATTTTCCAAACTATGTACCATGGTGCGTTGGGTGCCACAGCAAACACACAGGGGCTCTGTGGAGTATTTTCAGGAGAAGCACAGGACACTTGTCAGACATCTAGCTTACTACTCCTATTAAGTTGTGTAGACCTAACTAACTTAATAGATGGAACTGTTTGTTATTTCTTTTTGCCTGGGGGCACTGTAAAAAATGTGCTGAGATACTCAGGGGCTGTGAGCCAGGACACACTGTAGCTCTATCTTAACCCCTCACTTTACCCTTCTCTTTGGAGCCAGCCACCCTGTGGGCAGAGAACTCATTCTCCTCTGCTCCTTCCCTAGAAAGGAGTTGGTGGTGTTCCTAGGAGGCCTGTCTTATTCTCTGGTCAAATATCAGGAAACCTGTTTGCCTGCAGATACAAGCCACACTCTACAGCACAGGTGGCAAACACAAGGCCTGCAACTGAATCCGGCTCTCCGCCTTGTTTTATCCACCTGCACCTTGTTTCTGCCCGGCGGCAGTGCCGAGTTCTCACTTAACTGGTAAGGAGTAGTTACATTTATACAGTCCTAAAATTACAGTCGGCCCTTTGAAGGCAACAGTGAGGCTGATGTGACCCCCCCCAGTGAAAATGAGTTCAACACCCCTGCTCTACACTATCTGCTTTATTTGTAATAAAGGAGATTTTTAAAATCTCCAAATCCAGACTACTTTGCCTCTCTATATTGCTTTTCCTCCAGGAGGATAAATTCTATTTATTGGGCCCTTCTTCAATCCCAGCAGAGATAAGTCAAGGACTCAAGGAACTATGGAGGCTACCCTTCCAGTTTCCTCATCCACCAAAACCACCATTAAGCGGGAGAGTTAGGTCCTTAGTTTTACAGTTTTAACCTTCAACAGAGGTTTCCTAACATTTAAAATAACCCTCCCAAACAATCCTGACCTGCAGTTTTAGGTACCATGCTACCGCAGTGCGGCAATGGCCACAGAAATGTGGCCTAAGCAAAGTACAAAGTTTACTTGAGGTATTTGTCATAAAAGTATAGCTTTATTAATGAACTAAATGTATGCAACATCAATAAGTAAAAACCATTTCTTTTCATTGAAAGGTGTTTGAAAACTAAATGCCCGAGATACTGCTTGATATTTTTCTTACTATTTATTTGTCAGTCACCCTTTAATCACAACAAATGCTAATCTGGCCAAAAGGGCCTGGCCTCAAGGAACTCCTGACTCAGCCACAGCCTCGCCTTGCTCTCCATCAGCCTCAAAGCTCTAGACCGATTCATATTCTTCCATATCAAAATCTAGGGAAGACACTTGTTTCCTTTCTTTTTTTTTTTTTTAAAGATTTTATTTATTCATTTTCAGAGAGAGGAGAAGGGAGGGAGAAACAGCAATGTATAGTTGCCTCTCACATGGCCCTCACTGGGGACCTGGCCCGCAACCCAGGCATGTGCCCCGACTGGGAATCGAACCGGGACCCTCTGGTTCCCAGCCCACGCTCAATCCACTGAGCTACACCAGCCGGGCATCCTTTCTTGACATTCTTACTTTTACAACTCCTTTCTTTCTTTATTCATAGTGGGAAAATAAAGAAAAATAATCAACCAGCAATATAACACAAAATCGTTCAGTGACTCCCCTCCCCCTGCCTTCTCATGGTCCTGTGGCTGGAAGAGGACATATCGGACTTGCATGTAACTTCGTTTAGTGAGTATTATTCATTACTTAAATCCCAGCTACTTTCCAAACAGATTTAAGGCACTCACAGAAAAACACAAAAGAGTTATTTTTGTAACATCTAGTTTCCTCCATAGAAAAATGGTTTCAATTCATCAAGCTGTATCAAATTTAGAGTTTGCCAGAAACTTTCTATGACTACACGGAGTATAAAGCATTTAAACGGAAATGGAACCAAGGAACATACTGGCTGATGAGGAAGTTGAAAGGTTTGATATTTAGGTATCCCTGATCCCTCCAAAGCAAAAACTGCAGGGTGTCCTCAAAACTGTCACAATCACTAATATCTATTCACTGACCACCTACTTGTGTGAGACACTAGAGGAGTCAACAATGTCTAGCTTCCCAGCCTGCGGATAGACAGAGGGCGCCTTGTCCATACTTGGAGGCCTGTCACACTGGCCACAACTCTGCGGGGTGGGGCCTCCTGGGTCCTTAAAAGGGCTGAAATCTATGCAGAGTACTTCAGATTTGGCCCCCAGAATCACTTCAACCAGAACAGAGCTCCTGCTTTATAGATTGGGTTTCTGGGTAACTTTTCATGTAGAAAAAAAGGTTTTTATCAAAAATAAAAGGTGTGGTAGCAGGAGGCATAGGTAAACGTGGGTTGCCTCTTCACACGACCACATCAAAATTACAGCTAAACTACAGAACACCCATCACTCAGAATCGTCAGAAATCGAGTTGAATGGAGGTCTGACAACTAAGGAACTAAAGAAACTACATCCATCCAGACTGTTAGGAGTGGCGGATATGTGGAACGGACTGGTCCCACACCTACGTTGGTGGATAAAAATTTGGGAGGGATATCTTGGGAGGAAGGGGTCCCAGCCCCACACTAGAACGCCCCAGCCCAGGGTTCCAGTGCCAGGAAGATTAGCCCCCATAACTCCTGGCTGTAAAAACCAGTGGGGTTTGAGTTGATGGAAGAAATGCTGGGGTCCCAAGCAGTTCCTCTTAAAAAGTTCACACAAGGACTTACTCAGACTCACTCCCCCTGAGTTCCAGCACCAGGGTAGTAGCTTGAAAGGCACCAGTGGCATACGAGGAGGAACTGAAGTGTCTTGTATCAGGACAAGAGCTGGGAGACAGCTTTCTTCCAGACAGAAAGGTGGGCAGAGGCTATTGTTCCTTTTCTGAGCCCTCCCCCCACAGAGCCACAGAGCTCGAAGGGTAGTGCCATATCTGAGACTCCATCACCCCGACTAACACTGTTTGCCTCACCCTGGATAATCCCTGAGGCTCTGCCCCACCCAAGCTGTCAACAGTGGCTTTTCCATTTGAATGGGGAGGTCTTGGCTCAGGCTTCACACCTTCCCAAGTCCTCTCAAATAAGCAACAACCAGCCTCAGCAACCTGCCACCCCTATACCTCTGGCTAAGCAACCCCAGGCTTGGCACTAGCAGCTGCCAGCTTTAGATCACAGTTTGGCTTCACCTGGGAACCTCCAAGTAGCAGTCATCTGCAGATTGCTTTGTAGCTCATGCTGGGTAGTCTCAGCCAGAACAGGTGGTGGCTGACCCTGGCCTGCACCACCCGGGAAACCCCAGACAGCTGCAGTGCACAGCCAGTGGACAGCTACAGACAACAAGGGAACACCACCACCCTTTCCCTCACAGTGGATCCTCCACAGAGGTCAGTGGTCAGTGGTCACAGTCAGTCCTTGCAGCTGGCTGGACTGGCCAAATTCTTCGCGTTGATGTGCCAACATCAATCAAGGCTCAACTACAAGAGGAAGCTGTATTCAGCCCACATGAAGGGCACACCTTGAGTACCCAGCTTGGTTGATAGGGGAGGCTGTGCCACTTGACACTACAGGATGCCTACTACATTAGGCCATGCCACCAAGATAGGGATTCATAGCAGCTTCACCTAATACATAGAAATAAACACACAGAGGTAGCCAAAATGAAGAAACAAAGAAACATGGCCCAGATGAAAGAACTACATGAAATGGAGATGAGCAATTTATCAAATGCACAATTCAAAACACTGGTTATAAGGATGCTCAAGGAACTTAGTGAGGACCTCAACAGCATAGAAAAGACACAGGCAGAAATGAAGGATATACTAATGGAAATAAAAAACAATTTACAGGGAATCAACAGTAGAACAGATGAATCTGACAATCAAAGTAATGATATGGAACATAAGGAACCAAAAAACAACCAATCAGAACAACAAGAAGAAAGAAGAATCAAAAAAAAGAAAAAAAAAAAAAGAGGAAACAGTAAGGAGCCTCTGGGACAACTTCAAGCAGTCTAACGTTCACTTCATATGAGTGCCAGAAAGAGAAGAAAAGAGCAAGAAATTGGAAATCTATCTGAAAAATAATGAAAGTAAACTTCCCTAATTTGGTGAAGGAAATAGACATGCATGTCTGGGAAGCACAGAGTCCCAAACAAGATAGATGCAAAGAGTCCCATGCCAAGACACACCATAATTAAAATGCCAAAGGTTAAAGATAAAGAGAAAATCTTAAAAGTAGCAAGAGAAAAGCAGTTAGTTACCTACAGGGGAGTTCCTATAAGACTGTCAGCTGATTGCTCAAAAGAAACTTTTGCAGGCGAGAAGGATTTGCAAGAATTATTCAAAGCCATGAAAAGCAGGGACCTACAGCCAAGGTTGCTGTACCCAGCAAACATATCATTTAGAATCAAATGGCAGATAAAGAGCTTCCCAGACAAGAACAAACTAAAGAAGTTCATCATTACCAAGCCATTATTATATGAAATGTTAAAGGGACTTAGTTAAGAAAAGGAAGATCAAAACTGTGAACAATAACATGGCAATAAACACATACCTATCAACAACTGAATCTAAAAAACAAACTAAGCAAACAAAAAGTACAGAGACAGACTAATGGATACAGAGAGCATTTCAATGGTTGACGGGAGAGGGGTGTTGGGGAATGGGTAAAGAGGTGAGGGGATTAAGAAGTCCACAGAGGTAGTTACAGAATAGCCATGGGGATGTAAAGTACAGTATAGGAAATGGAGTAGCCAAAGAACTTATTATATGCATGACTCATGGAAATGAGCTAAGGGTTGGGGATTGCCTGAGGGAGTAGGAGGTACTGCTAGATAGGGAGCCAAAGGGGAAAAATTGGGACAACTGTAATAGCATAACCAATACAATATAATTTGAAAGGGAAAAGGTGTGAAAAATAAAATAAAATATCTGAAAATGAGGGGATTTAGTTTGTGGAAAACCACACTGAATGGTATGCCCTTGCTTTTAAAGGTTTTCAGCTTGCTCACATCTGCCTTGGGCTGTGCTAAAGGAATGAGTCATTGGAGCGCAGCTTCTCAAAGTACAGTCCCAATCACTGCAATACACAATAAAGATGAGAGTTCCAGGACTCTATTCCTCCCCATAGCTTTAGGTGACCTGAGTAATTTTTTAAAAGAATTCTAGATTTTTTGCCCTGGCTGGTGTAGCTCAGTGGATTGAGTGCGGGCTGCGAACCAAAGGGTTGCTGGTTCGATTCCCAGTCAGGGCACATGTCTGGGTTGCAGGCTAGGTCCCCAGTGGGGGCCATGTGAGAGGCAACCACACATTAATGTTTCTCCCCATCTCTTTCTCCCTCCATTCCCTTCTGTCTAAAAATAAATAAATAAAATCTTTAAAAAAATTCTAGATTTTGAGATCTATTATATTAAAGGATGTAAATGCTAACACGCTCTTTCTTAATGGAGTTTGGAACATGTTGTTGGAGCAAGTACACATCTCTTCTGGAAAACTGTATGCATTAAAAATGCTAACTAATGCATTTTTTTTCAGCGGCTGTCTAGACCCTCAGAAGCATTTTGCCTTCACCTGACAAAAATAGCTGTTTACGATTTGCTGTTTTGCCTCCAGAGGTGTGTAAACATCCCTAAAACCTGCCTACGTCCTGCCCACAGAGATACAGGTGTCTGGAGCTGCGACTACGTTGGTAGCTAGAATAGTAAATAGATGATATAAAAATAATGATCACAGTCAAGAGTGGACTTTTGGCTTTGATTAAAGGACAGAGATGGGTCATCAATCCAGGCAAGAAGACTGTCATATCATATTCTTGCCAAAGTTAGAGCTAAACTCCTACATTTCTCCACCAACTACAGAGAAAAGCCCAACTGCCAGTGTGATTATCTGAATTCTGAAATCATGTTCTTGGAACTCTTATTGGGCCGTTTGAAACAAACCTCTAAAAGCTACTGTCCTTCACTGTTGCTTGCCTTATCACTCCCCTCCCTACCCATGCCCACCTCTCTCCCTACCAAATATAAAATACAAAGCAAGCAGCCCTGTCTATCTGTCCAGCCGCACCAGATAAGGACATGGTACATGATTTTTCAGCAGCTAATCCACATATAATTTGGAGCCTGTGATGCACCCCTAGGGAAACATGCTTAAGCGACCAGTAGCAAACTGATGGCAGCAGCTGCTGGCATTTTGAATGATAATCACCTGCTCATTACTGGACTCTGGCAGGGATTAACAAGACTGACTGACAGCCGGCACCAATCACACTGGCTATCTATAATTCGTTTGGCTGCCCAGCACCTGAATCCCTTTCCCCCTCCAGAGTCTAAGTGGCAGGCAGAGCTGGCCTGCCATTTATAGGTGCTGGAACATGCCAGATACTCCTTTGCCCATCTGGCCTGGCCAGTTGGCTTCCCCTGGCCAGGATGTAAAACCTGTGAACAGGGATGCAGAGAAACAGAAGAGAGCAGATCTCTCTCTCAGAGGGCAGCAGTAGCAGCCGATGGCTGAGTCCAGGTCCCCGCTGATCACACAGGGAGAGGTGGCCACATCCTTCCTAGACTGCCCAGGCTGCCTAGACTACCCAGGGGGAGGTGGCCACATCCTTCCTGGACTGGCTCAGTGGCCTCATCCTGCCTGTGTTCTGGCTGAGTAGCCTCCCTTTGATCTCCCTTGTCTTCTGACCGTATTCTTTTGCAGAACTGGAGATTCTGTGGGCTTCCTATTAGCCTTCTTCTACATTTTTGTAGTGCCTAAATCAGTTATGCTCAGTTTTTGTTACTTAACAGCTGATGACCCTGACTGATAAGTAACTGCTGGTTTGAGTACGACAGAGCCCCCTTCTTCCAAAGCAATCTGATGCTCGGTCAGGATAAGAACACTGTGTAAGATCACCACCCAGAATACACTATACATTCTACATATAAAGAAAGAACTAATTCCATCCTACTTTCTCTGATTAAAGCCACTCTACAGTACCTGAAAGCCTTCTAACATATCTGAGAGAAAACCTGGAATGCTCCTGCACTGAGGCATCTTATCTAAATATGTCCTGTGCTAGTTATAAAACACTGTCATTTCAGCCTGTGGGATAATGGATTTGAGCCAACTCGCTTTCATACTGATGCTCGTTATTCTAGAAAAACTCCACATCTAACATCCTTTTTCATTGTTTTTCTTTCTTTTTTTCTTAAATGAAACACACACATACCTTTTCTCTATCTGAGATGCTCTGGTTGTCTTCATTAAGCTGAAGCAATGCCTTCCTTATTTCCTTAAACAGCTAAATTCTTTTCCACCAGCCATACTTCACCAATATCCTGACACTTACACCTATCTTCTGAAAGAATGTCTTCACAGAAAGAATAGCACTGACATTTGGTGAATTCTTGAGGGCCATTTAATTTGTTAACATAGACCTTCCCTTCTGCTATAAGCCAAGAGTGAACACATGCATGGTAAAGGCATGGAGGTTGAAATGGGGGTTGTTTTCTGAAAGTTACTACGTTAAGCTTCAGAAGGAATATTTCTAAAATACATTACATCTTTATGTTACTAGAAATAGGTGAGACTCCATGCAAAAGCTTTAACAGAATAGAAAGCATGAAGTTAGCAGTTTCTTTGGAAATTAACTTTCCTGTTCTTTTGAAGTGAAGATACATGGAAAAGTCAATAACCAGAGTCAGGGGTGACATTGGGGATCTAATCTAACCCAAAGGGCCTGTGACAGCGGGACACAGAAAGGCAGTGAGCACACATGGGCATAAGGGACAAGGCAGGAGGCTCTGAAATGCCAATAAAAGGTTCTCTGCATTCTTAGAATTGGAGAGTATGAATGGAACTAAAAGGATCATTTATTCACCAATTACCCACCTGAGAGAGAACTTGCCCCTTCTTTCCTCTCTCCCCACTTTTCTTTCTCACTCTGGTATACACTGAGTGTTTCCTCTGTACCTAGCATTGATCTCATCATTGAACAAAGAGAGACAAAAATAGTACTTGTGAAGTCCTTTCTCCCAAGGAATTCAGAGTCCAGTGGGAGACTCAAACATATACATGAATATCCGCAATACGAGGAACTGTACGTGATAATGGGAAAGTGGCAGGGAAGTAGGAGCTCTCTGTGTCCACAACTCACCCTCTTATTACCACCTGTGTCAAGAACTTTCTCTCCTTATGATTAACCAAAACTCTTCATGCCTTCCCTCTGTGTTAAATCACCCTCCATATAAACTGAACTAATCGGAGTCCCCATTTAAAACTCCTGCACTCACCTGGCTAGGTAAGTTGTGGTGAGAGCAGTAAGGTAGCGCTTAAAGACACGTTCCCAAGAGAGAAGTGAGCTAGTGGCTCCAGCAGCATTTTGCACGATCATTGTTGGAGCCTTTGGCATCAACAACTTGACTTTATTAGGATGCCCACAGTTGGTCAGGCGATTGCACTGAATATACTCACTGGATGGCCAAGCCCTTTCTCTTCTTCTGAAGAGTGTTCTGGATGATCCCACCAATGATCCCTAGGCTGATGCCCCATCACAGAGAAGCCAAAATACAAAATCTTTCAAGTTCAACTCCTAAAAGCCCTTGATATACAAACTACTTGAAAAGGAGATTTATATGTTTAAAGCTTTCAGGTACTTCTTTTAGTAGTCTTATGCTCAGGGATTCTCTAACCAAGAAGCAGACTAAAAATTACTGCCACAATCAACAACAAAAATAACCAAATCACAGTCACAAACACTGCCTGAGTATTTATTATGTGCTGGGCACCATCCTAACTGCTTTATACATTATATTTCAATAATTCCAATAATGATCCTAGTATTTACCTTAAATCTATGGATAACTGGTGTCAACTCCTTTGCCCAGGGTTACATGGTTGTCTGCTATACATCCAATTCTTCTCAACTTGGAAAGACAGCCAAAACCATTTCTAAGAACTTCCTGGAGCTGGCTGCAACCTCCTCCTACTTCTCCTGCAGACACTAATGTGGAAGGACCCCAGAACCAAAACTCCACATGTTCAAACAGGGGGAAAATTTTTTCCATCTATATAGGGCAGACCTTTTCCCCTTTTTATACATGTTGGCAGAGGCTAAAATGCATGTGGGAAACAAAATATTTATTATATCAATAAAAATTTATGTTGCAAAATGGAGAAAGACAGGCTTGAGGTGAATATCTCTGTAATGGTTTCTAAAAATAAATGCCAGTTCCAAAAGCTGAAAAAAGAAAGATGAAAGGAAAGGTAAAGATAAGCCTTGCGGGAGAGAAGGCTGTCCTGTGCTCACATGCCACACCGGGGCCTCTGAGATCAGAGTGTCAGCGCCAGATACCTGTTTCACTCTGTGGTGTGTGTTCTCCCTCCTAGAGTGTGCACGGGACTCACATAGGACACGTCACATTAAAGTGGCATAGGCTGGTGCTTCCAAGTCCAGAGTCACACTACGTGGGGTCAAAGAGCTGTTACACCTCTCTATGTCCTGGCTTCTTCATCAATAAAATGGATATGATACTACAAAAGTACAGTTGTTAGGAGAATTATAACTAATATATTTAAAAGGAGAGAACAAAAAAGCAAAGCACAGTGACTGGCAGCTGGTGACTTTAACGTGAACCGTGACTGAATATGATTTATATCAACAGGGAACATCTGAAGCATGACAGTGAGGGGACGACAAAACCTTGGTAGAAGATGACCCTTGGGCTTCAAACTTGTGAAGAAAGAATGCAGTGAGAAGCCAATAACCTCCTACAGCAGATCAGACAATGTTATCCTAGTTGAAATCCAAACAACCCAGTCCTGTAGGTAGGAAGGCATCAAAAACCTAGGAAGATAAGGGGGCAGTCATTCATTCAACACCTCCTTTGCTTTAGGATTTGCAGTGAGAAAAACAGATGTGGTTTCTTACTTTATGCTACCCTAGTAGGAAATGCAAGCATTAAGGTAAAAAAAAAACAAAAACAACTTGGGGTGGTGAACACACAGTACAATATACAGCTGATGTATTGTACAATTATACACCTGAAACCTGTATAACTGTATTAATCAATGTCACCCCAATAAATGCAATAAAAATTAAAAAATAATAATAAATGAAAAGATAGATGTAAGAACAACTACATATAGAACTAAAATGTAAAGCAGAAGCATTTAACAGAAAGATTATTAGCACACTATATGGTTATTATATCCTAGAGAGCTAAGAAATGGGAGAACTAAAATGAAATTTTGAGCCCTGGCTGGTGTAGCTCAGTGGATTGAGCACGGGCTGGGAACCAGAGGGTCCCGGTTCGATTCCCCATCAGGGCACATGCCTGGGTTGCGGGCCAGGTCCCCAGCGAGGGCCATGTGAGAGGCAACCATACATTGCTGTTTCTCTCCTTCTCTGTCTCCCTCCCTTCCTCTCTCTAAAATAAATAAATTAAAAAAAAATAAATAAAATGAAATTTTGACATAAGAATCTAAAAGAATCCAGATAAGGAAAATCAGGGAAAATGAGTCACAATATAAAGAATTCTCAGAAGGGTTCAGATCTTTTTAAAAAATAACATTTCCTCTGAATATAAAAATAAAACACGTTCATATGGAAACCATAAGGTGATAAAGTTGAAAATCATAATCACCCATGATTACACTCTTCAGATATAATCAGTAACATTTTGATGCATTTCCTTTGAGGATTTTTCCTTTGCATATTTATATTTTTATATATAATTGGGATCACACTGTATATACAATTTTTGAGCCTGATTTTTCCATTTATTATCTTGTGCCATTAAATAGTCTCTGCAAACATGATTTTTAATAGTGGCATACATAATTCATGCAACACTGCCCCTAGTTGCACTGGGAAGTGCTCCATGGCAGACTGAAGGACCAGAGCTGTCATGCTTGCATGGTCAGGCTGGGTTTCGGGCACTATGTTCTCACACCTGAGCGCAACATTTTGAGTGGGGCATTGTCCAAAAAATATCATCCTGAGTGTCCTGGAGGAAGAGCATTCTGAAAACAATTTTTTCATTAAACCATTCATTCCTTCCCACAACAAATATGTATTAACTGATTAAGGCAGGAGGACAGTTTTGTTTGGATTTGAGAAGACTCAGGAGGAAACTGATAGCTCTCTACAGGCATGGAAAGAGAGAATAGGTTTTTTCCCCCAGTTTTGCACTAGAAGTCACAAACTAAGACTGGCTCATAGAATATTGCAAAGGCAGTGTTTAGACTCTACACAAAGAAGCAAATGCTTCCTAATCATTATAGCAATAAATTGGTAGTGAGCTACCTGCTGACTTGTGTTCACTAAAGGGCCTGAGAACCACTCACAGGCATATGGCAGAAGAAACTTCCTCTAGGGGTGGGAACTGGAGGGGGTCAGAGAGAAGAATGAAGGAGGGAATGGGGTGTTTCAAAGGCTGCAGTGAAAGGGACTGCACACTTACTCATTAGCCGTCTCATTCATGCAGCAGCCCCGAACTGAGACATGACTACTCAGAACTAGACAACCAACAGCTAAGATTCCCTCATTGAATGACCTATCCAAGTCCCACTGGAAGTGACAGGCAGAGCTAAGATTATGGTTCGTAAATTTCCAAAGCCCTTGTCTAAGCTCTCTATTCTATCACCAAAGTATTGGGAATGGAATATGCACAATGGAAGAAAAATCGGACACAGATGAACAGTTAATATTTCCCTTAATCTAATCTGTCACTCTCTGGCTATATTCTTTTAGCTCTTATAATATCAGCTTCTTCCATGGCCAAAGAAAGGGAGCATCCTTTTGGATCAACACCCCAAGAAGGAGACCTACTCATGTAGCACTACCTTGTTCTCTGGTGGGCACCCAAGAAGGACTGTTTTAACTTAAACCAACTGGGTGACTCCCAAATGGGTGAAGCAAAAAGTGCAGAACTGATGTAATAGACAGATGTGTGGGGTTCAGCCTACTGCTATGGAAAAGGCTTTTATAAAGTTTCTGTGGTTAAATGCACAACTGCAAAAGAACATCATGGTGTGTAAAAATATCTCAACAAAAATTATGCCTGGGCTGAGACTAAGAATAATTTGTTCTCCAAATGATAATGCAATATATGAATGACAGAACATGCTGGGAATGTGGCATTATGAACCCACATAACAGCCACTTTCCAGGACTTGGCCTCACATTTCCCACACAAGTGATCATTAAAGCCTGAAATCACGACAGGAGAATGCGTACGTACAAAAGAGGGAAAGGCTGTAGCAGGACACATTTCCATGCTTATGGTCAGAGATGATTACAGATAACCCATTGCTTTTCTCCCCTGCCAGAATCCGCGAGGCCTGTAAGAGCCCCTAGGCCAAATATCCCCATTTTAAAGAGAAAGTCTGAAAAATGAAATGACTTAAGAGGATTCAAGATGGCGGCAGAATAGGTAGAAGCTACACTAACCTTCTCCTAGGACCAAAGTGGAATTACAACTAAATTATAGAAAAAGCATCCTGAATTACTAACTGAACACCAGCTAGAGAGAAGCCTTATAGCCAAGGACTTACAGAAGAAACCACATCACCACACTGACACTGGTAGATAGTGCAGGGGAGCAAGAGGGTTTGCTAGGCTCCACAGATGGCATCTGAAATGCTAGAGGGATATTATAGTGGCTGTGGGTCTCCCCTGAGAAGTGTGTGATCTAAATTGCAAGCTGGGCTCCTCAGACTATAGCAGCTGAACAAGGAAAGGAACCCAAATAACATCTGGCTGTAAAATGCAGCGGGGTTTCTACCCATCACGGAGAAACAGCTAAAGACACAAACGACCTCCTAAAGGACCAACACACAAAAACACATTTGCAGCCACCTACCCTGGGCTTTGGCAGAGGTAAGGCAGAGCACACTAGAGCCCTGTGAAGAGAGTCTGGGGTTGGTGACTCTGGGGAGAGGGCTGAAGAGTCAGCAGCCAGGATCCCTGTGATAAGTCATTCCCCACCATGCAGAGGCCATCTTTCTCAGGCAGAGCACTCCCCTCCA
>PVJI01006259.1:0-88221 GCA_004026765.1 Micronycteris hirsuta | reverse complement strand
CCTATACTATTCTTAACCTCCCCCTGTCTGTTTTCTAGCTCCCATTTATGCTACTTATTCTGTGCCCCTTTCCCCCCTTCCCCCCCACCACCCCCCTGTTGATATACCTCCATACCTTATATAAATCCCTTTAACATTTCATACAATAAAGGCTGGGTGATGATGAACTTCTTGAACTTGACCTTGTCTGAGAAGCACTTTATCTGCCCTTCCATGCTAAATGAAATCTTTGCTGGATAGAGTAATCTTGGATGTAGGTCCTTGGCTTTCATGACTTGGAATACTTCTCTCCAACCCCTTCTTGCCTGCAAGGTCTCTTTTGAGAAATCAGCTGACAGTCTTATGGGAATTCCTTTGTAGGTAACTGTCTCCTTTTCTCTTGCTGCTTCTAGGATTCTCTCCTTACTTTTAATCTTGGGTAATGTAATTATGATGTGTCTTGATGTGTTCCTCTTTGGGTCCAACTTCTTTGGGACTCTCTGAGCTTCCGGGACTTCCCGAAAGTCTATTTCCTTCACCAGCTTGGGGAAGTTCTCCATCATTATTTGTTCAAATAGGTTTTCAATCTCTTGGTCTTCCTCTTCTCCTTCTGGCAGCCCTATGATCCGTATGTTGGGCCGTTTATAGATGTCCTGGAGGTTTCTGAGCCCCTCCTCCTTTTTTTGAATTCTTGTTTCTTCATTCTTTTCTGGTTGGATGTTTTTTTCTTTCTGCTGGTCCACTCCATTGATTTGAGTCCCAGTTTCCTTCTTATCCCTATTGGTTCCCTGCAGATCTCTCCTCATTTGTTCAAGTAATTGCCTCATTTGTTCAAGTAATTGCGATAATTTTTCGTCGAATTCTGTGGCCAACCGGATTACCAGTGTTTTAAACTGTGTATCTGATAGGTTGGCTATCTCTTCATCACTTAGTTGTATTTTTTTCTGGAGCTTTGATGTGTTCTTTCATTTGGGCCATTTTTTCCCCCTGGGTGTTAGTTTAAGGGGCGGAGCCTTAGGTGTTCACCAGGGTGGGTCAACTCACCTCGCTATTTTGTGACGCTGTCTGTGGGGGCAGGGTAACCCTTGTCGCTGTGCTGTGATGCAGCCTGTGGGGGAGGGCCCTGCGAGAACAATGGCGCTTGCTCCTCTCTCCGCACCCACACCGATTCCCACAAGCAAGTTGAGCCTCTCTACACTGGCTCCGGGTTCGTTCCGGGGTCGGTGGACGGGCCCGCACAGTTCCAAGCCCCCGCGGGTCTCCCCAGTGAACTCTCCCGTGAGGCCAGGAGTTTCTCCCGCGCCGTCTCACTTCTCACAGGTGTTTTCAGTCGGTGGTTTGAGGTTTTATTTCCCCGCTTTGGTGGGTTGCACCCTGCTTTTTCTCCCGGTTTGTCTGCACGCGAATTAGGACCTGCCCAGTCCACCAGTCTCGGCCCCGCTGGTTCTGGGTGGGCTGGGCACTGGCCGCGTTTTGGTCGGGCACCCTGTCTCCACGTGCTGCAGCGCTGCCAGTCCCACTCCACAAACCGCGGTCTGGCCGTGCGCTCACCACCTGGCTCGCTGCGGAGTGGCCATGTGCGCTCTCTCTCCGCCCGGCTCCACTCCGCTTACCAGACTGGGTGTAAGTGTCTTCTTTAACTCCTTGGTTGTCGGACTTCCTCTCAGTTTGATTTTCTGTCAGATCTGGCTGTTTTTGTTTAATTAAATTGCTGTTTTTTCCTCGTTTGGTTGTGTGCGGAGGTACGGTGTGTCCACCTACGCCTCCATCTTACCAGAAGTCTCCTCAGAAAGCCAGATTTTGTTTTGGTGGATTTCTATTCTTTTCGTATTTTCAATTTCATTGATTTATTTTTTGATTTATTTGCTTTGCTTTATATATTGTTCTCAAGAACACTAACGGCCTCCTGCTTTTCTTTTCTTTATGTCATTGATCTGTTGTCTGCTAGGCCCAGATGACTTTCCTACATTACCTTTAATGTCTAACAGTTTTACTAGGATATGTCTAAGAATTATTTCAGGATAATTTTTCCAGGAATATAGTGTGCTTTTTCAATCTGTTGGGTCAGATCATTTTTCTTTCTGGAAGGTATTTTCAGATTTTAAATATTTATTCTATTCCCTTGTGTTGTGTTTCTTAGGAATTCCCATTGTGTAGGTGATGGATCACTTTTGCCTGTTTTCTTCTACAGTTACTTTTGCTGATCGCTTTTACCTCTGTCCTTATTGCATTCTCTCGGTTGTTTTCATTTCTGTCCTCAATATCTCATTATATTTTCCACCAAAACTCTTTTATCCTGGGTATTTTAATTGTCTTCTTTTCTGAATATCGTTGAGATTTTTCTTACAATTTCCTTCTGTGTTCTGTCAATTCTATTTCATACTTCCTGTTTTATATCTGTACATATCCTGAGTTTTTGAATTTTTGATTTGAGGTATTATTTATATCTGTAAATTAGTTGTGAAAATAGGTTCATTTGGCAGTATTCAGTACTGTCAAATAAGAGTCTGAAAAAATAGAAGTATTTTTCAGGCATGGGCATTATCACTAGATGCAACCCAGGGTTCTAAATGAATGAATAAGTAATGCTTCTTAAGAAAGAGCTGAAGGTGCAGGTCCTCGTCCTTTGTCTATTTACATTCGTGCTTCAGATTACAAAAACATTAAAACTGAGGCTCCCAAACTACTACGGTGATAACTGATTTTAATGAAAGTGGTCCTTAAGAAGTTCAAGTCTCCCATTTCAAAGCAGGTAAGTGACCTTGGAAAATTGTTCATTATACTCCAGGATGGCTCAATTCCATTTCTCTCAACATAACTATTATTAGTTTCATGAAGCTGCTGTAACAAATTGCCACAAACTCGGTGGCTTAAAACAACACAAATGTGTTCTCAAGTTCTGGGTGGCAGAAGTCAGAAATTGGTGTCACTGGGTTAAATTCAGCTGTTTCAGATGTTTTTTTGTTCTTTATTGGAGTAAATCAATACGGCCCATAGTTGTCTATGCAGTTACTTATCTGGTGAATGCTCTTTTCTACTTCCCATAACCAGAATGCCAGAAACAGTTTGCCTTCATTGTCAGGGTCATATTCACTTCTTAGAATTACATCAGCTCTGGTCCAGTGTCCCTGTTTAGTCTGCAGGGACTCTGGTCAGTTCATCATTCACCAGGGCTACAGTGTTGTATACAGCGATGAAGTCATTCAAGTTGAAGGTGGTGAAGAACAAGTAGATGCCATTTAGACAAATGTTTGGTACAACATGGTTCATAAATATCGATAAACAACAGATTAAATTTACAGTATTCGATTAAGTAGTGCTCAACTCTTTTCTGGGCAAACTTCATTTAAAAATTGGGCCTATAAAAGAGACGGTGATTCTGGAAAGCAGCCTGTAAACTGCAGCTTGTCAGGTAACCCATGGAAGACTCAGCTCGTGGACAATTAGATCTTCAAGCAAGGATAGGATTTTTTTCAACTCAGGGTTTCACAAGGAGTCACATTGCAGGGGTTTTTCCACACATCTCATTGAACTGGGAGTACATTTTTAGAAAGAGATTTAGACTATTGCAAAACAGAACCTCACTACTTAAGTGTCCCAGACTATGTTGCTAGGCTCTAGTATGAAAAGAACATTTCACATAAATTAGATTATGAGCACTTGTCAAAATCTTATCACATATTTGATAGCAAGGGAATCCGTTAGATAAAACCCTGGCTCCTCAAACATTCCTAAAGGGTGATCCTCTTGGAATGATGTCTAGACAAAGTTGGTAAGCTATTATGCTACTTTCAGTCACTCTGTAGCCTTTTTTTTTTTTTTTTTTTTTTTTTTTTTTTTTTTTTTTAGATTTTGTACTTATTTTTAGAGAGAGGTGAGGGAGGGAGAGAGAGAAGGAAAGAAACATTGATGTGAGAAACATCAACTGGTTGTCTCTTGCGTGCCCCCAACCGGGGACCTGGCCTGCAACCCAGGCATGTGCCCTGACTAGGAATCGAACCCTCAACCTTTCGGTTTGCAGGCCGACACTCAATCCACTGAACCACACCAGCCAGGGCCATACTGTTGCCTTCTAATGACTTGGCCATTTAAGCCTGGGTCGTAACATCCTAGGGCCATTTCCCTGAAATGAGTAAGGGACATGTTCCAGGGATATTGAGTAGTGTGTGTTGCCTGTCTTGAACGTGGGGTAGTTTTCCTTCTTGGTTCCTCCTTTTGGCCAAGACACTCTATGGCTCCAAGAATTTCCTCATGGATGATGATGATGAGGATGATGATGGTGATTTTTGTGCTAGGACAATCGAGATTGTTGATGGGTCCATTTTGTTTGTCTTGCTTTTAGTTTTAATTTTTACACTTTCATAGGCTGTGGCTATCAGACAAAGGCTTATTATTAACACAATTATTAATAAAATATGTATTCCTGTTGATACCATTTCCCGAAACTTATTTCCAACACTAAGAAATGTCAGATAAATTCCAAGGAGTAGTTTTGTGGCGCCCGTTCCGTGCTGTCCATGGACCTGTGTTTTGTTCTCACGTGGCGCGACACACAACCAGCTTCCTTGTCACAGGCCCTCTCTGATACTTACTTCCTAGGAAGTGAGTTCTCTCACCTGGTATGATGTTACCTGGGATCCCATGCTGGTGGATCGACCACTCTGTAAACCCCCATGGTGGTGCTGCTTTAGGCCCTGCCAGCAGGGAAGGCAAAGCCACCCCCAGTACATGGGCTTATTTATTCCCCTGAGTACAAACTTCTGGCCCTTCCAGGATAGAAGGGCTCCATGTAGTCAGTCTGCTGTGAAGTAGCTGGCTGGTCTCCTGAAACCATGATGCTATCTTAGATACTCAGTGTTAGTCTTCGGGGCTGGCATGTTGAATATCCAGTGGTAGCAGTGGCTAGATCAGTTTCGGCCAGTGAGAGTTCACGCAGGTGGCCCTGGCAGTCCCCATCTCTGCCCCTAGGGCCCTTCTTCATGTGCCCTTTATGTCAGCACTCCGGTTTAAGTCAGCTTTCATTATTAGCATTATGTGTCTTTAAGTATTATTCACAAATGAGAATAGAGTTTATTATGATACATACTGCTTATCAAGCTACCTACATTAATTCACTCCCCAAACTCTGAAATCACCTCTCCATACATTCACTCAAGTGAATCCTCTTCTTTCTGTCCCTTTCTTCCTCTGCTTTCCTTGGACTGGCTACCTCTCCTGAGGGCTGTTGTCTGGTGGTTTCCTGAGATATCTGGCCACCATCCAGGCTTGGAGACAGGCCAGCAAAGGGAGAAAGAAAATTAGAGAGCTCAGAAGTATCAGCAGTCTCAGCGAGATGTAAGGGTGGAGCTCTGGAGCTTGCTGCCCCGCCAGGCCGCACTTTGGGTCATTAGGCATGTCCAAGACAAATGTCTGCGTGGAATTATGAGGCCTCATTCTATCAATACTTCCATATGATAAGAGGATATGGAATTGTATCCTGTTCTTTAATTACTACAAATATTATTTTTACTTGAGTATTTCCCTAGTTTAGATGTGTGTATTTTTAGAAAGTCAGTATTTTTATGCACCAGGTATTCAAAATATCTAAAGAGCGGTTTTGAAATACCATAAGTTTTTTTTCCTTAAAGAGTACCAATATTTACAACGTCGTAGAAGTGGGGAGGACCTTAAAAATGTTCATGTATTTACAGCATTTACTAGAGCATTTACAGCATAGAGATTAAGTCTGCTGTCTCCGCCCTCCAAAAGTCTGGGTTTAAAACCTACTTACCTGACCTTGGGCATGTCCACTAACTTCTCTTAAGTCTCAGTCTCTTCTATAAATTGGGGATGACAATGATGATAATATTTGCCTTATAGGATTGGAATAAAACCTGACACATTGGAAAGAACAACTAGTATAGAGTATTTATTACATATTTTTGTGCTAAAATATAGAGCAGCAACAAAAGTCTAAATGTGAAAGTCATAGAACAATTCTACTGTTTTAAAAAGATTTAGATATTCTAAAGACTCACAGAAATCATTCATTCATATAGTCGCTTATAAAACAAGTATTAAGACTTGCTATGCTCCAAGTATTGTGGAGTGCGGAGAAAACACACAGTTAAAAAAAGAGAGAAAAAGCCTGTGCAGCATTGCAATAGCCAAGAGGTGGAAGCAACTCAAATGTCCATTAACACATGAATGGGTAAAGAACTGTGGTACAGAAATACAAAGAAATACCATTCAGCCCTAAAAAAGAAAATCCCGGTCACGTTCTACTACAGGGATAACCTCTAGGACATTATGCTAAGTAAAATAAGCCAGTCACAGAAGGAAAACTACTATGTGGTTCTACTCCTATGAAGTATCTAAAGGAGTCAGAATCCCAGAAACAGAAAGTAGAAAAGTGGTTGCCCAGGGCTGGGTGGAGTGGGAGTCAGTGGTTAACGGGGACAGAGTTTTGGTTTTGCAAGATGAAAAAGTTCTAGAGATCGGTTGCACAACAGTGTGACTGTACTTAACACGACTGAGCCGTGCGTATGTTTACAAATAGCTAGGATAATAAATGCAATGCTATATTCTTTTTAACACAAAATAATTTAAAAAACCCTGCATTTTGCAAACGAAATGCTGACTTTATTATCATTAGGTGGAACAGTTCAGGCCCAACGGTAAAATGAAGGAAGACACCAGCAGCCCGGTGGGTCAGCGGCACGGCTGCTGCCACCATCCGAGACGCGTAGTGAAGGACGTCACATGGGGCATGCACAAGAATCACCCATCATTTCATTTAGTCTCCTCAGTAAGCTTATGTAATCAGCGCTTTTCCCCATTCTGTAGATAAGGAATTGAAGCTTTGAGAGATGAAGTAACGTGCCTCAGTGGTGGGAATAGTGATGTTGTGCTTGAGCGGTCTCCCTACGTAGTCCATTCTCTAAACCACGCTGCTACCGTACCTCTTTGGGAAGGTAAGGAAATCTGTGGGTCAGATGTCAGGGAGCTGGTGCAACAGCAGAAGGGGGATGACAAGGGGTGAAAGTGGAAGGTCTAGCAATGGTATAAACTTTTAAGGGGGTTAAGATTTAGACCAAGTGGATCTGATTCTATGAGCCAAACCTAGAAAAACAAAAACAGAGATCAGTGGTAAAGTCAGAATCAGTTAAATCAACATTCTAGGCAAAATAAGTAGAGAGAACAAGAGAGGAAGCAATGACTGAAATTTCACAATTCCTGTGGGCAAGTGCTATCAACACATCTCAACACGGCTGCTTTTGAAAGAGTTGCTTCAATTTACTTACTGTATTCTTATCTCTCTACATAAACTATTTGTCATCACAGATATCAATCTATGTATTATCTATTTGAACATCTTTACATACAGTCATCCACAGTAATCAGGTGGTGAACAGAGTTCTAAATCACTTTTATATTTTGACCTCATTTTAATGATTCCTAAGTTATTTTTTAACATAAAATTTACCATCTCAATTATTTTATAAATATATTTTAGAGTTTATTTATTTTTGGAAAGAGGGTAAGGGAGAAAGAGAGGGAGAGAAACATTGATCGGCTGCCTCTCGCACGTCCCCAACTGGGGACCTGGCCCGCAACCCAGGAGTGTGCCCCAACTGGGAATCAAACCCGCAAACTTTCAGTTCATAGGCCGGCAATCAGTCCACTGAGCCACACCAGCCAGGGCTCAATCATTTTTAAGAGATCAGTTCAGAGGTACCTCCAGTAATATCTTTATGGTACCCAAAATATATACAGAACTTATGCAATTCAACAACAACACCCCCCCCCCCAAACAATCCAGTTAAATAAGAGGTCCTGAACAGGTACTTTTCCCAAGAAGACACACACATGGCCAACAAATGTATAGATAGATGCTCAACATCATGAGCTCTAAGGAAAATGCAAATCAAAACCACAATGAGATAGCTCCCACCTCACGCCTGTTAGAATAGTTTTCATCAATAAGACGAGAACAAGTATTGGGAAGGATGTGGAGGAAACACTTGTATGCTGCTGGTGGGAATACAAACTGGTGCAGCCTGAAGGTTCCTCAAAGAATTAAGAATACAGCTACCGAGCCCGGCTGGTGTAGCTCAGTGGATTGAGCGCGGGCTGGGAACCAGAGGGTCCCGGTTCGATTCCCAGTCGGGGCACATGCCTGGGTTGCGGGCCAGGTCCCCACTGGGGCCATGTGAGAGGCAACCATACATTGTTCTTTCTCCCTCTCTGTCTCCCTCCCTTCCCTCCCTCCCTTCCCCTCTCTCTAAAAATAAATAAATAAAATATTAAAAAAAAAAAAAGAATACAGCTACCGCATGACCCAGCGGTCCCTCTTCTGAGTATCCTACCTACCTGAAAAATTTGAAAACTTACTCATAATGATATGCTGTGTGTCCAGAAGATATCCAGCCATGTACTATGGAAAATAGAGACATTTATTGAAGAAGATACAAGAAACATTGTACACAGGACAATGGCACCCCAGTCTCCTTCAAAGCAGGCAGCTTGGGGCCACACACAGTTCTCCCAGTCATATTTCTCACCAGCTGCTCCACCATATTCTCCTGAACCGCATGGACAGTTGGAAACCCCTTCCCTTTCAAAGGTAATTTTAATTTTGGGAAAAGACCAGAAGTTGCAGGGCACCAAATCTGGGCTGTAGAGGGACCGAGTCACCTGAGTGATTTGATGTTTTGCCAGAAATTCTGCACGAGACTTGATGTGTGAGCGGGCGTGTTGTGATGAAGCTGAAAACCACCAGTTACCCATAGCTGTGGCCTTCTGAACGGTGTGGCTGGTGTGGCTGAGTGCACGGAGAACCGGCTTGCGGACCAGAAGGTTCCGGTTTGATTTCTGGTCAGAGCACATGACTGGGTTGGGCCAGGTCCCTAGTTGGGGGCATGTGAGAAGTAACTGATCCATGTTTATCTCACACATCAATGTTTCTTTCCCTCTCTTTCTCCCTCCTCTCCCCTCTCTAAAACTAAATAAAATCTAAAAAAAGAACCGTATGATTTCACTTATATGTGGGATATAAAGCAAAGCAACACATGAACAAAAAAACTCATAGACAGAGACCATACAGTGGTTACCAGAGGGGAAGGAGAGATGGAGGGAAAATGAACAAGACAAACAGGATCAAATATATGGACAGGGACTAGACTTTGAGTGGTGAGCACACAGCACCATATGCAGATGATGTATTATAGAACTGTATGTCTGAAATTTATATAATGTCACTAACCATTGTTATCCCAATAAATTTAATTAAAAAATAAACAACATGCCTACTATGAAATAACTGAAGGTGTGCCAAAGATGTAGCTATTTGTTATAATAATATTCAGTGAAGATCAACAAGCCAGGTTATGGTGCATACATACAAAGGAATACTTGGCCGACATTAGAAGTCATCCTATAGAAGAACAAAGATTAATATATACAAGATGTACTGTTAAATGCATAGAAGAATAGAAGCATTCAACATATTAGCTAACTCTGATCTTGTCATTGTTCTGGTTAAAAAAATTTAACGTACCTTACAGTTTTCAGTATTAAATCGAATTCATTATTGTTGTACTCCACAAAATAGTAACCCATTATATCAAGTGGTGCTAATAGAGGTAATTTTATCTTCTTCAGTTTTCATTATTTTGCAAATATGCTACAATACTTTTTCACTGGTAGTTTTTTTAAAGCTTAATTATAGACCTTTCTTTTGTATAGCTGTAAAATTATAATTGCAATAAAATGAACAATACAGGAACCAAAGATATCAAAGAATAAGTGAAAAAAAAAACCTCATGTATTATGGAGTAATGTACTAATCCTCATTTTTTTTTAAAGATTTTATTTTTATTTATTTTTAGAGAAAGGGGAAGGGGAAAGGGAGAGAAACAGCAATGTATGGTTGCCTCTCACATGGCCCTCATGGGGACCTGGCCCGCAACCCAGGCATGTGCCCTGACTGGGAATCGAACCAGGACCCTCTGGTTCCCAGCCCACGCTCAATCCACTGAGCTACACCAGCCAGGGCCTAATCCTCATTTTTAAAAAATCATTTTATTTATTTTTAGAGAGACGGGAAGGGAGGGAGAAAGAGAGAGAAGCATCGATGTGTGAGAGAAACATCAACTGGTTGCCTCTTCCACGCCCCCAATTGGGGACCTGGCTTGCTGCACCCCAGACATGTGCCCCGACTGGGATTCGACCCAGCCATCTTTTGGTTCGTAGACCAGCACTCAATCCACTGAGCCAAATCAGCCATGGCAGAAATCTATTATATATTTTAAAAACTCACAAGAAATAAACATGTTTTATCATCTGGAATTATATGCTTTTAATTACTTCTGAGCAGTGCAGTAAATGAATGATATGGATAATTAATTTAGGAGAGAAGCAGGAAATAATTTAACCAATAGTTCTTTATCACCAATTTTTAATAGCTGACATCTAAATATGTTCCTGGAATGAACAAATTAAGAGTATATTGTATATAGAAATTGGAATAGTCAATAACTTTCTTAGAGTCTTAACAACTAAAATTATAAAATTTTAAATCTGACTTTTTCCTGTTTTTATATATTAGCTTTCACTTATTCACATGAAACCATACTTTTCCATTACTCAGCTTATCTGTTTCTGAGTGCCTGCCTTTAGATGCCAGGTGCTTGATCTAAGTTTTCAAGCAGAGTTATTATTCCGTGTAAGTCACTCTATCCAGTTGTCAACAGTAATTAAAGCAGGACCTTAAAGAACAGGTCGAAATTAAATCAATATTTAGTTTAATTATATAACATACCAAAGGTCATGGAACATAAACCATTACTAAGAAGTGTTCAATGCTAAAATGCCTTTTCATCATGAAGCTATCACACATACATGCTTATATAACTATATATATATTTGACTGTGGCTGCTGCACCGATGTTTTCTCCTCAGATGCACTTATAAAATTCTTTGCTACATGACCTTTTAAAGATTTTTAAAAACTAGCTATGAGATAAGTGACTTGTCACACAGTGAGACAGCAACACAACTGATATACATTGTTAATTTTTTCAAGTAATGTTATGTACAGTTTTATTGCCAGTATATGCACAACAGTAAGCATAGAACTATACACAATGTAATTAACAGTAGAAAACAAAACTGTTACAGGTAAAGGGGAGGAGATATAGAGAAAGTTTTCCTGCTGCTAGAACAGAAACAAAGGTAAAAGCCTATGACAAATCATCCATTCAGTACTTTTGTCTTCAAGTCTTTACATACATTTCTACATTTTTTCAATTAAACAAAGAAAGTACAGATAACTCTGTTAACAACAGCAAATTGCTCCCTAATAGCTATTTGCCTTTCCAGTCAAATTCACTTTATGTTAGGATTAAAAAAAAAGTCAAGATGAGCAATCCTTAGTATCCTGGTTCCAAATTATCTAGTTTGTCTTTCACCAAAACTGGTAATTGTTGCAAGTTGGCTGCACACGGAAAGAATAGATGTAGTAAAAGGTGATTTAAAAAAGTAACAGAAAATCACCCTTTAAATAGTTTTCCAAAAGACACTATAGGCAGCAGCTCAGTTAAAAGTATTAGCCCTGAAGAGGTAGAGAACTCGAGCCCATTATACAAGGTAATAGCCTTGGCACCATCTTCTCTCTCATCAGGATCAATGTTTTCAAGTAAGACAATTTCACGGTAAAAGGAAACCAGGCTCCACCATTTAAACAGAAGGTGCTGGTCGACTCCCATGTCTCAATAATTAGTTTGTTTATTAAATGAGAAACAGAAGACTGTCAAGGACACACATGCACTTGATTTTTTTTTGTCTGTTTCCATTATCAAGTTTATTCATAAGTGAATTTGATATTAATAAATATAAAAAAGCATCATTCACAACAAAGACAAACAAACCAAAAACCCTGCAATGAAACCTTCTATTTTAATAAGTATCAAGAAAAAGACAGGCAGATGATTTGGTGCAGCTTTCTTGAGGGATCAGAGAGGGACATGTTTTAAATAAAGATGGCAAGATCAATAACCAACAAACAGTATCAGTTTTACAAAACTGGCTGATTCTGTAACATTTCTCTTTGAGGTCTTAGTTTTAAACTGCCGAGAACCCCAAAGAAGTTGCAACTAATGACATGTATCACCATCACACCGACAGAGTCCAGCTGTAGTTCAAATTAGTCTGCTTTGTTTCACGTAATTTCAATATTTCTAGCATAGGACATGATAGGAAACAAAACTCAAAGTAGCAATAAAAATATTATTCTGTATTTGAAAAAAAGCAAAAAAAAAAGTTTTAGACTGTTAAACTTTTAAAGCTTTAAGCATTCCTGTTTAACCAGCATTAAAAAAATTTATACAGTCATAACACTGGCAAAGGTTAATGGGAAGACAAATAAGTACAAACATGTGAAATGATGAGTGTGATTTAAAATTACTTTGTATTGATCAACTGTTGTTAATACTGCTTCTTCTTGAATTTGGGATAACTATCATAAAAGTTACATGCAGACTGAGGATAGTCCTCTGTTACAGAAAATACAAAACAAAACAAAAAACTAAAACTAGGAAACAATGGTAAGTTCCGAAAGATGTAGTTGAAAATTTCCTTTCACTGATGAGGGTGGTCCGTCTGTCCTTCCTTTGAGAGACCTGGTTCACTGCGATCAGCGTCACTAACTTTGTCCGGAAACGTCAGTAGTGGGGTCAGCTCCCCCGGAGCCTGTCTGTGCGCGCTTGATGTAGAGATTCAGTAGCTTCATCTGCAGATTGAAACCGAACACGTCATTGGAGCAAGCTGCTCTAAATTATAGTGATCTTTTAGAAATTATATACACATATGTGAGCTTTAAAAGATAGATTTTTTAAAACACTTTTTTATTGTTGTTCAAGTACAGTTTTCTGCCTTTCCCCCCACCCTAGCATTAAAAAATAAATTTTTTTAAAGTGGGGAGTTATTATAATGCCCGTTACTGCTGACACTTAGAAATTACAGATTTCTTTTCTAATCTGTTTGTTCATGATTGAGTAATCTAGCACATCCCTTCAGAAAATGTTGTAGTGTTAACATGCATCAATTCATGTAAATTTAGAAAAAGAAGTCCTCATTAAGACAGTAATGACAAACACTGAAGCACTATGCGCTATACAATATACTAACTGCTTCATGTGATCTGTCTTCAAACACTTTAGCACGAGGACACCGGGCACAAGGCATGGGAGTCACTGACTCTGTTTGCACAGGTAGGTGGGAAGGAGGTCAGCAGAGGGTTAGGCACTGGGGTTCTTAGACCTAAGATCTTAGACAACTATGACGCTGTCCTCTTAATAAAAATGTTTGTGATTTCTCTGATAATTTGCAGGCTTTACTGTATGAGACCATGTTTTTATAGTTTATAATCGGTGCATATACAACTATGTTCTACTTTTTTCATCGAATGTCATTTCCGACATTTTTCTCCCATCTAATTACTGTCTCCATATGCAACGTCACTGGGTGCCTGGTACTTGGAGAAAGTGCTGAAGTTTGATTCTTCTACAGACAACTCTGGATTATTAGGACCTAGTTTAAGCTCATCACAAAAGGTGGGGATACATTTTTCTTTGCAAACCACTTTATTGTTCGAAGTTTTCTTTTTTAACATTAACTCATTGATTCAAAAGTTTTTAACCTGGTGTCCATGGGATTCAGGAATTCACTGAATCCTCTGAAGTTATGTATAAAATTTTCTGTATCTATTTATTTTTCTTTTTTTTTAAATTACTTTATTATTGTTCAATTACAGTTGTCTGCATCCTCTCCCCTCCCCTCTCCCCACCTTCTATTTATTTTTCTTGAAATGAGATTTAACGTAAATCCCAAAGACAGGTAAAAATCTTAACCCAGAAAGACTTAAGAGTCACTGCTTTAGTCTATGTGTAGAATATAACTTGTATAGGTAATTAATGTAAGGGGTATACCTAAGCTCATTTTACTTCCTATGTGTTTTTTCTGCCCTTTTGCTATTTTAAACATAAATATGATCACAGTAATGACAATCATTAGGATTTGAGGAAACTCTTTAACTGAAGGCAAGTGTCTCCCTATTACCTTGTTTATAAGCCATAATTCAACAATCATAATTTATACTCATTCCCTAGAATAAATTTCAAAATTTTGAAAGAAATGAGAAAAGCAAGACTTATTTTATTGATTTTTTAAGCCTTAAGAACTAATTGGAGAAATTATTTTGACATATCAAATCAAAGTTGTACACTTATCTGGATCAAAATAAGAACAAAGAGAACAAATATTTACCATAGTTCATAGGGGAAAATTTTAAATATGTTCCAGTGTTCATTATTTGGGAGATATAAAGTAATCCACGAATTATAACCCTACCTGTTTTTAACTAAACAGTCTTTGGGGGTGAGGATTTGGCTGTGGGAGCGGCAAAGAAGTAAGTCGGCTACTAAGTAACCAGAGGCGACAGGCATCCCTTTCACAGCAGTCTCCCAACCACCCCCCAAAACTGACAAATATGAAAGCCGAGACAGCCAAAGTGCAAATGGCAGGAGGAATAAACTGAATGTTCAAAGCATGGCATTAAAAGCTGAATATAGATGGACCCTTTAACATACGCAAACACAAGACATTTTTGAAGATGTAGCACGGCCACCATCCTTCGAAGGAAGCAGCTCTACTTACTTTACTGCCAGTGAGCTGACTGAGATGTGGTTTGAGTTCATCGCCAATGACTGCGTGAACAGCCACCAGGCAGAAGACACAAGCTTTCCGAACACTGCTCTCTGAATTATCATAACCCTAAAACGAAAAGTCTGTGTTAGCACTCCTGAGGGACCTGAGAAAAGTGCCATTCAAACAGACACAGAAGATGTGGTTCAGAGATGAGGTCTCAAGTTTTACTGGCCAATAACTTCAACACCTTTTCAGGCAGAGACATGCCCTTCTCCCCTTCCGCTTCCCCCTTGGCACCTTCACTGCTAGCCTTCCTTATCAGATTCTTTCTCATTTAGCTTGGAAAGCTGTAATTCTCCGACTCTGAGGCTGCCCTTTGCCAATCCACCCTGCAAAAAGTCTCCGGATTAACCTCCCTAAACGATTCAGTTTTAGAGAATTCAATAGCTCCTTACTATCGAATAAAATCTCGACTCCTTGGCCTGAAAGTCAAGGTACTCCTATAAGCCAGGCTGAATTAAGCTTAATATCTGTGCCATCCCTACCACTAATTCTGAACTATTCAACAAACATTTAATTAGTACCCACTGTATGTATGACACATTCATGTTATGTATATGCTATTCTTAGTATCAAAGCATAGACCAAGAAGAGATTTGGATCTTATCCTCAAGGACCTCACAATTTAAAATTTTAGAGCTTAGAATAGAGCCACAAAGGTAATATTATACATGCACAAAGAAATAAATGATTAATTCTCCTCAGGATGAGTCTTAATATAGACACAGTATATTATTAGTCAGTCATTAAAATTACATAATAGAATATTATTGGATAGAGAAATTTCACAACTGATGATTAAGTTACATAAAGCATGTTACAAAATATAATTCCACTTTAGTTACAATGTTTATGTATGAATAGGTTTGTGTGCATAGAAAAAAAACACATTACATCTATGACCATAAGTCAGTATAACCACTTTGGAGAGTAATCTGGTAATATCCAGGAATTCTACTTCTAGATATATACACGTAAGTACAAGAAGATATTAACAAGAAATTTCATTGTAATATTTGTGTTAATTAAAAAAGGGAAACAACCCACATTTCCATCAACAGATGAATGGATAAACAAATTGAGGTGTAAATGTAAGTGGAATATTATTCAGCCAAAAAAGGAATGAAATTCAAATACATGGATGAACCCTAAGAAATTATGCTAAGTGAAATAAGCCAGCCACAACAGACCAATAGTGTGTGATTACACCAACATGAGAGACCTAGAAAGTAGCTGAGACAGAAGGTAGAACAGAGGTTACCAGGGACTCCGGGGAGAAAGAACAGGGGAATTACTGATTAACGGACACAAAGTTTCCACCTGGGATGATTAAAATGTTTTGAAAATGGATAGTGGTGATGGTGGTATAACATTATCAATAAATTAAATGTCACCAAACTGCACACTTAAAATATGACTTAAATGGTATATTTTATATTATGTATAGCTTACCCCCCCCCCCCACACACACACATAGCTATTTCTGGAATTCTTTGCTCTGAACATCCAAGACAGTTGCTTGCTCATGCCATTAGTGTTGCCTGGAAAGTGCCTGGAAAGTGCCTAAAGTAACCAAATCCCAAATCTGTCAGTTTATTCCTCCATACTTAGTTGCGTACCTGTATGAGGCCTGGCATAATCTCTGGTAAAAGCAGATTGAGAGTTTCCTTGGACACTCTCTCTATCACTTTTGTTTGCATTTTGATTGCAGCAAGGTTAATTGGGTAATCTGCGGTTTGGATGATAGGACAGAGCACTTTGATGCACTGCTCTGGACTGATCGAAGTGGCCAACACGGATGCAGCTTCCTCAGCGGATCTCACCACCTGAAACAAAGAGGAAGTTACGCAGGAAGGTAATTAAAAAAAGTTTTATACTGTGTTTGGGAAGTACAAACTTCACGGAATAGGCAACAGAGCATGATATCTGGGATTTGCTTTGAAAACACTAAACAAATAGACATAAAAAGTACGAGTACTGATAAAACAGGGTTGGAAAATGTCAGTAACTATGGAAGCAATGGATTCACGGGCCCTTGCCACACCATTTTTCCTTCTTTTGTGTGTGTGCTTTTAATGTTGGCTAAAGCACTTTTTAAATCACACTGTGGTCTGGCTGTGCAGGGAAGTGAAGGCTCTCTTCACCGGGACCACAGTGTGGCGGCTCCGCATCGGATACGCTGTGACTAGTGTCCTCAACTCAGCAGCGCTCCTGCCCTTTTTCATCACATCATGACAAGGTAAAACATTCGATACGTTATCAAGTTAACATGCTATTCCTCCTCCCGTTCATCATGATTTCCTTTCCTTCTGTATGGGCTCGGGGCGGGTCGGACACTGGTTTTGCAATAAGGAGAACAAATGGTTGTCCATCTTCTTATTAGGATCTGTGGTCTCTACAGATGGTCT
Organism: Micronycteris hirsuta; assembly: GCA_004026765.1. NCBI lineage: Eukaryota > Metazoa > Chordata > Mammalia > Chiroptera > Phyllostomidae > Micronycteris > Micronycteris hirsuta. The sequence goes on along the minus strand of PVJI01006259.1, from coordinate 71,089 downwards.
TGAAACCAAGTAAAAATGACTGCTTTTGATGCTTCTCTGGCAGTGTCTCCCTTAGACCTCAGCCTGTGAGAGGTGCTCGGAAAGGCACAGTGGAAAATACACAGTAAGTCAGAAGACCCAGGGCTGATTCCAGTTTAAGAATGTCAGCTTTATCATTTGTAGAAACAGGGATGCTACAGGCATTATTTGGGTCAGAAGGCGCATAACTGAACTATGAACACGAGTTTTTCAGACCTTCAGCAAGATGCTACAGATGTACCACTACTAAATACCGCTGAATGAAAAAGTCTGAATAAAAGTACAGACAGATTTAAAAGTTATGACTCATTTTCCTATAAGGTTCACAGTCATATCTTTTGAAAAGTGAATTACAGAGGGTTTCAATTTCTCATATCCTCACCCACACTTCTTATTGCCTTTCTACCCCGTATGTGTGAAGTGCTACCTCACTGTGGTTTTAGTTGCGTTTTTCTGAGACTAATGATGTTGAGCATCTTTTCATGTGTTTGTTGGCCATTTGTGTATCTTCTTTGCAGAAATGTCAATCCAGATCTTTTGCCCATTTTTAAATTGGGTTACATTTTCGTTATTGGTTTGTAAAAGCTCTATGTTGTGGTTGTTAGTTGCTTATCAGACACATAATTTACAAAAATTTTCTTTTCTGTGGGTTGTTTTTTCACTTTCTTGACAGTGTCCTTTGAAGCACAAAGGTTTTTAATTTTGATGAAGTCCGTTTATCATTTTTTCGTCGTTGTAAGTTACTTCTACTTGTGGCGTTCTATCTAACAGACTACTGCCACCCTGGCTGGTGTGGTTGAGTGTATTAAGTGCCAGACAGAACCGAGAGGGCACGGGTTCCATTCCCGGTCACGGCACATGTCTAGGTCATGGCCCGGTCCCCAGTTGGGGGAGTGTAAGAGGCGACCTATCAGTGTTTCTCCCCCATCTCCCTCCCTTCCCCTCTCTCTAAAAAATAAATAAAAATCTTTAAAAATAAGAAACTGCTGCCTAATCCAAAGTAACAAAAATTTACACTTACGTTTTCTTATGAGATTTTTATAGTTTAGCTCTTACATTTAGCTTTGATTGATTTGTCTCACTGCTATTTTAACTTTCCTTTTCTGACTTTTGCTCATGTCTCAGTTTCACCAGAGACACCCAATGCTATTATTGCTCTGGTGCTTTCTCTTAGAACGGCAGTCCCTATTTGAAATTTCATTTTCTAATTATTTCTGAGATTTTAAGAAAAATCCTCATGATTATCTCATCAATGTCACTGGTGGTGGTAGTAATATCAGCCTCTTTCAGGCAAGCTGTCCTCATTATTTTATTTAACATACTTTTAACAGATGTCTGGCTCACATAGGCAATCTACCACCTTAAAATAGTAATGATTCTTACCTTCATTACTTATTTAAAAAACCAAATTCTTATTGATGAGTGGAATGTAAAGATAACATTAACGAACTCTAAGTAAAAAACAAAGTGAAACGAAGAAAATGAAATCAGATCATTTATTTCCTAGAGCTAGCCTATTTTAGGGGAAAGGTCATGATAGCACCATAATTCATTTAATAGAAAAGAATATATGCTTGCATCTCAATTGGACATTACCTTGAAAATCAAGGTAAGTGTTCATCAAGGAAGTGACTGATAAGGGTACTTTGCAAGCAGCATTTATATTTCATGCAATGCAGCAGCCCCCTGTTATCTATGGGCTCAGTTACCTGCAGTCAGTCATGGCCTGAAAATATTAAATGGAAAAATTCCAGAAAGAAACAATTTATACATTTTGAATTGCATGCTATTCTGAGCAGCATGACGGCTATTGCCCCATCCCATTCTGTCCCACCCAGGACTCGAATCATCCCTTCATCCAGCAGAGCCCAGGCTACATACGCTACTGCCTGTTGGTCACTTAGTAGCCAGACTGGTCATCATATCCACTGTGGCGATACCACAATGCCACATTATGTTCGAGTCACCCTCATTTGACTTAATAATGACCCCAATGTGCAAGAGCTGTGATGCTGGCAATTCAGATATGCCAGAGAGAAGCTGTAAAGTGCTTCTTTTTAGTGAAAAATAAGTATATTACAATAAAATATTTTGAGAAAGACCACATGCACATAACTTTTATTGCAGTATATTATTATAATCGTTCTATTTTATTATTATTATTGTTAATCTCTCACTGCACCTGCTTTATAAATTAAACTTTATCACAGGTATGTATGTATAAGAATAAACATAATATACATAGGGTTTGGTAATATCCTGTTTCAGGCATTCACTGGGGGTCTTGGAACATCTCCAGAGGATAAGCGGGTGGCTGGGGGAGAACTGCTGTAATATCAGGAGTACTAGCAATAAAATAATAATATAGGTGTCAGGTAACTTACCTCCTTATGAGGATCTTTATGTGCTTCCAATGTTTTCATGACAGTCAGTTCTGCATAGTTTTTAAATCTTGCTGGTTGATGCCTCAGGATTTCTTTTAAAACCTTTAATGCCAAAGCCCTGATTGTAGGCTAGAAAGAAACATTTTAATGTTTTTAATGTTTTCAGTTGTAGAAAATCTTTTACATTTTCCATGCCTGAAATATAGGGTCTTTGTATCAGGTGGGGGTTGGGAAATCATAAACAACTGCATAAATTATGTGATATATTGCACAATTAAGTTTTCGCATCTCTAGTTGAAAACATATTACACATCTGAAATGTGTAAAAAACCCAGAACCAACTAATTCTATTAAAAAGGAAATTTTACTAACCTCTTTATCCCCAAGGGTTTCAAGCAGTAACAGTAATATTGTTTTGAAGTGTTCATCCCAAACACTAAAAGACTCTTCCTGTGTCAGCTTCATAAGTTCATAGAGGGCAATTTTTCTTTCTTCTACACGTTCATTATGGTTAGAGAGCTCTTTCAACAGCTCTGCCACCAGGTCAGAGTGGTCTAGGGAAAGATCTGTCAAAAGGACATGCCATTAATTCTGTAACTTTACAGGTCACCTCTCCCAAGCATGAGGACAACTTCATAACATCAAACAGAATGGTGGTTGTAAATAAAATAAACCCTAAGTGATTTTCTTTTTCATTTATTGTCACCAAAACACCAATGCTAGTTTAAACTTTTTATTTAAAAAATTCATAAGAGAATTTATTATAATGAATTCCCAATCACCCATCACCCAGATTTAACAATTACAGTTTATCACTCTTACTTCAGTTTTATGCCTTCTTCCATTTTTTTTCCGGAAACATTTCTCACAAAAACCAGGTATTTCATCCTTGCACACTTAAGTGTGCAACTATGTTGTCATCCCAGGAGGCAACCACTGGATTTTTTTTTAATATATTTTATTATGTTATTACAGTTGTCCCATTTTTCCCCGTCTTCCCCTCTGCCCCCATACCCCCACATTCCCCACCCTTTAGTTTTTGTCCATAGGTCATACACATAAGTTCTTTGGCTTCTACATTTCCTATACTATTCTTAACCTCCTCCTGTCTGTTTTCTACCTCCCATTTATGCTACTTCTTCTCTGCCCCTTCCCCCCCTACCACTCCCCTGTTGATATCCCTCCATACCTTATATAAATCCCTTTAACATTTCATATAATAAAGGTTGGGTGATGATGAACTCCTTGAACTTGACCTTATCTGAGAAGCACTTTATCTGCCCTTCCATTCTAAATGAGAGTTTAGCTGGATAGAGTATTCTTGGATGTAGGTCCTTGCCTTTCATGACTTGGAATACTTCTCTTCAGCCCCTTCTTGCCTGCAAGGTCTCTTTTGAGAAATCAGCTGAGTCTTATGGGAATTCCTTTGAAGGTAACTGTCTCCTTTTCTCTTGCTGCTTCTAGGATTCTCTCCTTACTTTTAATCTTGGGTAATGTAATTATGATGTGTCTTGATGTGTTCCTCTTTGGGTCCAACTTCTTTGGGACTCTCTGAGCTTCCGGGACTTCCCGAAAGTCTATTTCCTTCACCAGCTTGGGGAAGTTCTCCATCATTATTTGTTCAAATAGGTTTTCAATCTCTTGGTCTTCCTCTTCTCCTTCTGGCACCCCTATAACTCGGATGTTGGGACGTTTAAAGACATCCTGGAGGTTCCTAAGCCTCTCCTCAGTTTTTTGAATTCTTGTTTCTTCTCTGGTTGGATGTTTTTTTCTTTCTGCTGGTCCACTCCGTTGATTTGAGTCCCAGTTTCCTTCTCATCCCTGTTGGTTCCCTGCAGATTTTCCCTCAGTTTCTTTATATTATCCTTCACTTGCTCAATTAATTTCGACCATTTTTCTTCCAATCCTGTGAGCATCCTGAGTACCAGTGCTTTGAACTGTGCATCTGATAGGTTGGCTATCTCTTCGTCACTTAGTTGTATTTTTTCTGGAGCTTTGATGTGTTCTTTCTTTTGAGCCATTTTTTTTTTTCAGTGTTCCTGTTACTTTAAGGGGTGGGGCCTTAGGTGTTCACCTGGGCGGGGAAACCCATGTCCCTGTGTTGTGACGCTGCCTGTGGGGGGCGGGGCCTGAGAGAACAATGGCGCTTGCTCTGCTCTCCACACCCACAAGCAAGCTGCGCCCCTCTGCACTGGCTCTGGGGTTGGTGGACGGGCCCACACAGTTCCAGGTCCCTGTGGGTCTCCCCAATGAACTCTCCTGTAAGGCCAGGAGTTCCTCCCGCTGCTGCCTCAACCCCCACAAGTTGTTTTCAATCGGTTCTTTGAGGTCTTATTTCCCCGCGCCGATGGGTTGCGTGGTCTGCTCCGCTCCCTGCTTTTTCTCCCGGTTTGTCTGCAGACGAATGAGGAGCCGCCCAGTCCGCCAGTCTTGGCCCTGCTGGGTCCGGGTGGGCTGGGCACGCCTGCCGCGGATCTCTCCAGGCAGCTGCAGCGTTGCCGGTACCGCCCCATGAATCGCGGTCTTGCCTCACTCTCTCTGCCCGGCTCCGCCCTGCTTACCGGTCTCGATGAATGTGTCTTCTTTAACTCCTTGGTTGTTGGACTTCCTCTCAGTTCGATTTTCTGTCAGATCTGGCTGTTTCTGTTTATTTAAATCACTGGTTTTTCCTTGTTTGGTTGTGTGAGGAGGCACAGTGTGTCTACCTACACCTCCATCTTGCCGGAAGTCGACCACTGGATTTAAATGGCAGCAACCTGATCCCACCACCTTCGAGGTCCCTGCCAACCTTTTAACTAACTGTTTCACCTGCTGCTTGTTGCTGACTCACTCACTTTATGAGGGGTTAAAAATGGGCTGGGCTTCTTCTGTAGAGAATAACTTCATCAACCAGAGCTAAATACTCTGACATATAGTTTGATAGAAGAGACAGAATTAAGTATTTACTTAATATATTTCCTTTTAAATTTCAGAGTCAAGAGTTAGGTCCGATGTTATTTTTCTTTTTTTTTTTTTAAGATTTTATTTATTTATTTTTAGAGAGAGGAGAAGGGAGGGAGAAAGCAATGTATGGTTGCCCCTCACATGGCCCTCACTGGGGACCTGGCCTGCAACCCAGGCATGTGCCCCAACTGGGAATCGAACCCAGACCCTTTGGTTCCCAGCCCGCACTCAATCCACTGAGCTACACCAGCCGGGCAGGTCTGATGTTACTAAGTTTTCACTTGTTTTTGCTTTTTTAAAGTAGAAATATGAGCTTATGAATTTTATGAATGTTAAAGGACACATTATTTTCACAACAGTCCTCAGTGCTTTGAAACATTTTTGTAGAAAATACAGTTAAATCCAGTAGTTCACATCAGAACATTACAAAACAGCAGAGTTCTTCCTAAATTCTTTTGATGACAAAATACTTGATATGTTCAGGCCTTGAGGGACTTGGGCAGACAGCCTGAACTAGTGCCACAGACTCTTTTCCTACCTCCGTCTCTGGAAAATAAAGTAAAAAATAACCACAGAATACAGAGCCTCAAAGGCACCCCTGGAGCCGTTCCCTCTCCCGAGTCTCCAGGAGAGACTGAGGCACCATGGAGCCGTATGTTCTGTCAGTTCACTTGGTCTCAGCACACTGGCCTTCTTTGGGAAAGGACCGCCACTTGGGCCGACCCTGCCAGACCAGACAAGGCTTGTGAACCTGACACTTGGGAGACGGCTGTTGCCTACATAAGAAAAGGCTCAAGGGGAGAGAGCACTCTTCCCCCAAATGCCTAAAGGCTGCACTTTGCCAGATGGATCACTACTGATAGTTAAAAACAAGCCACTGTGCCCCATCCTGCCAACGGCTTAACCTCTGACCTGCAGATACCAATGCTGTGCTGAGATAACAAAATAGGTCTCAGGGAACACACAACTACAAGTAAGAAAAGGAAAATTATATTTCACTTAAGGGGATTCAGAATCTGAGGAAAGGAAATCAAGTTCGGCTATTAGAATATACGACTTCTACTGGAGCAAAACTAATAGGTGACAGGAAAGGAAAACTGAACCAAAAGTAATGACATTAATTGACTACTGAATGGAAGTTTGTTAAGACAACTTTCATGGAATTATAATTAGAGCACTAAGAACCTCTGGTCCCCAAATACTCATACACAGAGCACCAAATGTGATTACTGAGTTTAAAATCTTGACATAATCTGGAAAGAATGATCACTGAAGAGAACCAAATTAGGATTTTGCAAGATCAAGGAGAACCTATGCAAAATGCAAAGCAAAACCATGAAAAAGAAGAAATTTGCATTCAAAGGTAAAATCTTAACTTGAAGGAAAAATAATTGTCTTATAATGATTTCACTTGTATAGACCAACATTGCAGTGATATTGCTGGTTTTGCCCTGGCTGGTGTGGTTCGGTGCATTGAGTGCTGGCCTGCGAACCAAAGGGCCGCCGGTTCAATTCCCAGTTGCAGGCCAGGTCCCCAGTGAGGGGCATGTGAGAGGCAACTGCACATGGATGTTTCTTTCCCTCTCTTTCTCCCTCCCTTTCCCTCTCTAAAAATAAATAAATAAAATGTTAAAAAAACAAACAACAATATTAAGTGCGGGTTTAACAAGAACTACTACAGCAAAGTGAATGCATCTCTCTAAACCCACAAAAACTACTCCTGGAAAGTTATCAGACTTCCACAGATGTCAAGAGAATCATTCTTTTTTTTTTTTTTTAAGTCATAACTATAGTACTGCTTTTAGATTTTTTTTTTACTTTCTTTTTTAAAGATTTTATTTATTTACTTTCAGAGAGAGGAGAAGGGAGGGAGAAAGAGCAATGTATGGTTGCCTCTCACATGGCCCTCACTGGGGACCTGGCCCACAACCCAGGCGTGTGCCCCGACTGGGAATCGAACCGGGACCCTCTGGTTCCCAGCCCGCGCTCAATCCACTGAGCTACACCAGCCGGGCTCAAGAGAATCATTCTGATAAGAGTGTTTTATTTCAGCTAAATAAACAGAATTCAAAAGAAAATGCTTTTCAAAGGAACGCAGTCCTTCATGAATATAAGCTTTGTAATTCATCTAGAAGATAAATTAGAAATGACTTGACATATTGGGTTGGCCAAGAGTCTGCTTAGTCTTTTCCATATGATGGCCCGAGTAGCGCTTCGTTGTCTCTAACTTCATTCAAACATTTTTGTTAGAGTGTACTGTGACAGCTGTCCTATCAGTGTGCATTTAAAAAAATGCATCAAAATTGGTGGGTTTTTTGTGCAGCCATTTTAATATTGAATATGGAAGAAAATATGTAATACTATTGGCGTATTATGCTGTATTATTTCAAGAAAGGTAACAACTGAAATGCAAAAAAAAAGAAAAAGATTTGTGCAGTGTACGGAGAAGGTGCTGTGATCAAACATGTCAAACGTGGTTTGTGAAGTTTCTTGGTACTTTTGACATTTTGGCCAAATAATTCTTTGCTGTGGGGCTGTCTTACGCATTGGAAGATGTTTAGCAGCAGCTCTGGTCTCTACCCACTAGAAGCCAATAGCAGGGGATCCCCCACATACTCAAAATATCCAAATCAATCTTATTAGTGAAAATGAAAAAATGTGTCTTTTATTTTATGGAAAAAACTAAATGGACTTTTTCGCCAACCCCATATAATGGTCTAAAGAAATGACAGGAAAATAATTTCTGCCAAAGCAAGCACATAAATTATTTGTTACAAAACTGAACTATTTATATCATATAAATGAGATAAGCCTAAGGTCCTGAATTAATTAACTACAGTGTAATCGACAGAGAGGCACTGTGGTCATGTGAAAAGCAGCCGCAGGCTCTGCAGTCTGACCAGACCTCTGCCTCTTCCCCTCTGTGTGGTAGGGGCACACTCTTAGTCATTACGGAGGCTGTTTCCTTGCCAGTGAAATGGGAAAGTGGCACCCACCTCCTAGGGTCATGGTGAAGGAGTACTCCTGTCCTGGGCCAGGAGTACAGTGAACTCACCAATACTAATGCCTCTGTCCTAAGTGAGAGATACTTTGTCTCAGAATTTTAAAACATTTCCTTTATCTAACTCGAACAAAATAATTATCTCTTTCCAAAAGTTTCAGGTTTTAAAAGCAAACAAAAAGGAGAAATTTTGCATATTAAGGAGGGGCATGGTGGCTGAAAGGAAAATCAAAACAGCAAGGAGGGTCAATACATTTTTTAAAAAGGATACTGTTAGCAATGTTTACAATAAAATAATGGCAAATTAGATTTCCCCACCTCAAAAATAAAAATAAAAATAGCCCTGGCTGGTGTAGCTCAGTGGATTGAGCGTGGGCTGCAAATCAAAAGGGTCGTTGGTTCGATTCCCAGTCAGGGCACATGCCTGGGTTGCAGGCCAGGTCCCCAGTAGGGGGCTCATGAAAAGCAACCACACATTGATGTTTCTCTTTCTCTCTTTCTCCCTCCCTTCCCCTTTGTCTAAAATTAAATAAATAAAATCTTAAAAAAATAAAAATAGACAAGAATAATTGCTATATGAAACTTGGGGTAACTTTTGGTTTAACTGAGGGCTTGTCCATTTTCACAAAGTGTTTATGCATCCAAAATGGCCGCTACATTTCAGCAGTCAATCAGGTATTACGCTGTGAAAAAATTAGGTTTGCAATTCAAAAACATTCTACCCTGTTTAGGTTTCAGTTATGTAATTTTCAAAGATGTCTTCCTTTAACAAATGGGAAAAAAAATATATATCCTTGGTAAAGGAGAAGAACATGAGACAAAAAGGGGGTGATCTTGCTATTCTGATTTTGTAATATTTGTGCCATATTAAGTCTCTTAACATGAGAAGGTAGAAATATGATTCCTCAATCTCATACAATATATTTTCCCACTTAGCAAAATTACAAATGGCCAGGCCTGGGGGCACAGATCCCCAGGCACAGTAAGGAGGATCTCTACATTTGACAGGGGAAAGCATGGGGTTTCAAGGTTCAGCCAGGGTAAGAAAGGTGCCCAAACGTAGTGGCGACCAGGTGTGACCTGTCAGAGTTCAAGCAGAATGAGAAGGACATCTGTGGCACGGGGTGTGAGAGCCCAGGAGGCCGAGGGTGTCCACGTGGAACGGCAGAGCCCAGCACAGCAAGGAGTGCATCTGCGCATGTGAGGTGGTGGTGGTGGTGGGGATGGAAACTGGGTGCACAAAGGAGGCTGATCCAGTGGGTGAATATGGGAAAGAGAATGGAAGCCAGGCTTCTCACTGTCTGAGGAAGGGGGTTCTCTGTTTGGAAAGGGAGGAAAGTAGAATTAATCTTGTGGTACTGGATGACTGGAATTGGAGTACGGTGTAAACACACAGCTTTGCATAGATACAGAAACAAGCAGTGTGTCACAGCTGGGGCCCCTGAGAGGGCACAGGGAGGTGTCTCACTAGCAGCAAGCGCACCCTAGTGTATACCCAGTGCACCGTTTTCTATGAAAAGAAACCAAGGACTGATCCTTGGAGAAATGGTTGATTCCAGGATCGCATCAGGGACAGTATAATATTTTGTTTTTCCAGAATGCAAGGAGGGAGACATGTCATAAGGACACAAAGCCAGCTTAAACAGAATCCTGCTGGTCAAATCAAGGACAATTTGAGCAATAAAATAAATAATGATTGTTACAAATCATAACTCATTGATATGACAGGAAACCATACTGTTATAAATATATTATAGTTATAAATATGTCAATGAATTTTTAAAATATTTTATTTATTTAGTTTTAGAGAGAGGAGAAAGAGAAACATGATGTGCAAGAGAAACAGAGATTGGTTGCCTCACTTATGCCCCAACTGGGGACCTGGCCCTCAACCTAAGCATGTGCCCTGACTGGGAATCGAACCGGCAACCTTTCAGTCTGCAGGCAGGCACTCAGTCCACTGAGCCACACCAGTCAGGGCTGTAAATGAATTTTTAATGAATAAATTTTAAGTTTAATGTGGAACAGAATATTTACACAGTTTTAAAGTAAGCCTCCACAAAATACTTATTGACTAGAAAAAGAGTAGTTTCACAGTGGAGAAGCCTGGTAAAGCACCACCATAACCAAGTGGTCCAAGTTACTATCACCAGTCAGGGTGGAAAGTGAAATTATGTGTTACTTGAAAGAATGCACTATCACTTCTATGATACTGTCACCAGGGTACATAATTGAATCTCACTGTGAGAAAAACATGAGAAAACCTAAACTGAGGGAAATGCTACAAAATAACTGGTCTCTAACCTTCAAAAGTAACCTTCATAACCCTGGTGTTGAGAGCCGAGGAAATACTGAATGCTGAAGGAGACATGATGATTAAATGCAACGGGAGGTTCTGAACTAATCTAGCTCAGAACAACTGACAAAACTCTAATGGGGTTTAGAATAGGTGGTCACGAATGTATTGATGATAATTTCCTGCTCTTGACGAATATATTGTGGTTATGAGGAACAGTGTCATTGTTGACAGAAAGTGCATCCTGAAGTGTTTGGGGTGATGGGGCATCAGTCTGGCAACTTACTTTCAAATGGTTCAAGAAAAAAAGTTCTTTGTACTCTACCCCCAACTATTAGCTTTCAATTATTTTAAATTAAATATACCTATTTCAGCAAAGGCAAGACATGTTAGTGGACACTCCTGGCTGGGTAGCTCAATTGGTTGCAGGGGTGTCAAACTCATTTTCACCAGGGGCTACAGGAGCCTCGCGGTTGCCTTCCAAGGGCTGAATGTAATTTTAGGACTGTATAAATGTAACTACTCCTTAACTAGGGGCAAGGAGCTTGGTGCTGCCGCCAAGTAGAAACAAGGTGCCAGGCAGATAAGACAAGGTGGAGGCCGATTTGGTCTGCAGGCCTTGTGTTTGCCACCTGTGGGTTAGAGCATTGTCCCAGACACGCCAAAGTTGTGGATTCTATCCCTGGTCAGGGCACATACAGGAATCAACCAATGAACGCATGAATGGTGGAACAACAAATCAGTCTCTCTCTCTCTCTCTCTCTCTCTCAAATCAATAAATATAAGTTAAAAAGAAAAAAGTAATGTCAGTAGACCCAATTTGCGACCTCCATGCAGAAATAATTTTAATACAATTAAAGCTGCTAACGCTGCATCTCAACTCCCCAGGCTGTTGCTGCTACTCAGGGTTCAAGGACTTTTTATGCTAGGTCCACATTATTCGTTCCTGTTATGCTGCTGTTGTGAACAAAACTCAGCAACCTATTAACTATTTGTGACAGATTAAAACAGACCTAAGTGCATAATTGGGGCAATTTTATAGATTCATATATAATTTAAACTTAGTTTGGTAAATTGTCATAATTTTGCCTTTGAGATATATTAAAGTCTCTTAATGTGACATATTTGTAAAAACATAATTTGTCAACCTCATTAGTAATCAAAGAAATACAAGCAAAGAAATTTTTCTATTCATCAAAATTACAAAAATTAAAAAAGATTTCTGATACCTAATTTCTCAATCCTCCTAATAAATTAAGGAAATGCTTATTAGGATCACCTACTCTATATCCACCACAGTAACAAAAATTAAAAATATTTAAACATTCTGTGCTGGTGAGGAGGAAATCAGTAGTACTTAAACTGGCCAACAGTTTTAAGTTCGTAACTGGGTCTCAAAACTTATATTTACACATCCCCTGACTGAGCAATTTTACCTCTAGAAATCTCTCACGGAGAATTATGTGTATGTCCATAAAAGTTTTTGCCAAAATATGTTCACTGACAGCAACACTGGAGAAATAAAGGAAGATCAGAAACTACCTGAATGTGGTATTGAGAGGGAGACTTCCAACTTTAGCTACAGGTGGTTTATATATTACCATATATTACTTGAGTCTTAAAAAAAATAATTAATGGATGTCATTTGTAGAGGGAAATGTAATTCTTTATTATTAAAAATAACTAAAACATCTGCAGTGCTTTGCAATTTCTTATCAATTCTTACACATTTTTTCTGAACCTGACTGCATACTGTGATCAGAGGGCAGGTAGTACAACATCTCTGTCCTCGTTTAGACTAAACCAGTAAAACTGAGGAAGGTCAACCCATTTATTAGGCTTGGAGCTTAGTAATGTTGAGATTAGACTTAAGCCCATTGTAAGCATAAGAACTCAGACCTAAGCCAACTCCAAAACCTAATGGTAGCTTTTCCTATATTTGGTCCTTGGATATATCTTATGAAAGATTTTGTTTACAGCTTCACATTTAAAAAGGTTGTTGTAAAGAACGGGTATTCCTTCAAAGAGTTTTGTCATTCTGATAAAAAAAAATTAATGACTGAATGGTGTCTGAAGATAAATTTATAAGCTACAATTTGTTATTTCTGGGAGGCCACTGAGGTTTTCATCATTTCAAGGATGATCTTCGATGATTACTGTTTCTCGTTCCAGGGAAGACAGTTACCAAGCCACTAGAAATGAGTTCCTAGAAGATGAGAGATAACATTACCAACCCAAAGATCCTTACTTTTTAGGTTACCAAAAAAGAGCATATATATCTCTTTTGCTTCATCGATGACCAGTCCACCAGAACACAGGCAGCGGCAGCATTATGACACAGAACTTACCATCAGGAAACTGGTCGGCATCATCATCAAACATGGCTTCCTTGAGGGCAGACTTATTGAAGGGACTGATGCTGTCTGAATAGTTATACGGATTATAGTCTCGAGAGCGTGGAGAGGAGTGAGCAGGCATGGAATGGAGCAATGAAGCTTTATTATCAAGGGCTGTTTGGCTTGAATCAGTAGCATCCCCTCCTGCTCTTGGGTCGGACATCCCAGGACCACCACACATCTAGTAATGAGAAGGGGAAGGCACAGCAAATTAACTCATATTCAAGTAACAATTCGAAATTCTTAAAAAATGTTTTCTACTGCTTAAACGGCTATTTTAGAAAGGTAACAATAACCAGCTGGGAAAAAATTACATAATGGAAATCAATATGAGTTAAAACGTACATTCAATATGTCAAAGCTGATAGTAAAGTTGGGAAGAAACCTGGTGAGGGTAAATAAAAACCATAAAAGAATACCCTCTCTAAAGATTCTTACAGTGTCCTAGCCAATGGTTTGACCAAACAATATATACCATGTGATTAGCAACAGCTTCTCTATACTAGTTAAAGATACAAGAGGACTTTCATTAGCAACAAAGAACTAAAAGCTGTCAGATTCCATCAGTAAGGTAGTAAAGTATACAATGACAGTATGTCAACAAAGTATAAGAAAACCAAATTAAAAAGGCTGCTTTAAGGAAAAAAAAGGCCTTAAGAAACTGTATGACTTCTGGAAAGATGCCTGATGGTAGTTTGTGTACATTCATATACTTATCAAAATAGCAATACCAGTATCAAAATCATTACCATCGACTTCAGGTCAAAATGGCGGAATAGTTAAACGAGGTACTCATGTCCTCTCACAACCACATCAAAATTACAACTACACTACAGAATCACCATCACTCAGAATAGCCTGAAATCTGGCTGAAGAGAAGTCCTACAACTAAGGATATGAAAAGTTGCCATATGGAGACTGGTAAGAGGGTCAGAGATACCGATGGGCTGGTCCCACACCCACAGGAGCGGATAAAAATTGGAAAAGTTATCTTGGCTATGGAGGCCCCCCTGAAGAGTGAGGGGCCCCAGCCCTACACCAAGTTCCCAGCCCTGGGTTCCGGTGCTGGGAAGAGAAGTCCCCATACATTCGGGCTGTAAAAACGAGCCGGATTGTGGCTGAGCGAGACTGAGGGCTTCCAGAGTCCCAGGCAGTTCCTCTTAAAGGGCCTGTGTCCAGACTTACTTGGACTCACTTTCTCTGAGCTCCAATGCTGGGGCATCAGGGACATGTGGGGAGGAACTGAATTATCTGGCATCAGCGCAAAAGCTGCAGAGGCAGCCATCTCCCAGACACAAGCACTGGCAGAGGCCAGTTTTCCTTTGATGAGCCCTTCCCTCATAGACGGGGCAGATGGGTACCACATCTGAGTCTCCATCAACCTGGCTAACACTGTCTGCCCTGCCCCTGTTGATTACCTGAGATCTCACCCCACCCAACTTAGCAGGCCAACCCAAAATGTTTCCAGTGGCTTTTCCATATGAATGGACTAACTTGGCTCATGCTTCATTCAGTCTTTCCTAAATTTTCTCAAACAAGCAGTATCTGGCCTCAGCACACCCAAGCTCTTGCTAAGTGGCCCCAAATCCAGCACTAATGACGGATGGCTTTGATTCACAGCTTGGCCTCTCCTGGACACCTTCAAGCTCAGCACAAGTAGCAGCAATCTGCAGACAGCTTTGTAACTTGTGCTGGATGGCCACCAGGAGAACACAGGTGGTGGCTGACCTTGGACTGCACTTCCTGGGAGACCTGAGAGGCAGTGCACCAGGTGGACAGCTTTAGATCATGTTGAAGCATCACCATCCAACTGCCTCCACAGCTGACACACTCAAGGGGCAGACTCTATGGGCACCAGTGCCGTAAGTACTGCTTTGTGGGGTGGGCCCCTGGACAGGTGATGCTCTACAGTGGTTGAAGCCAGTCCTTTCAGCTGATTGGCCTGGGGATAAATCCCATCCATTGACGTGCCAACAACAATCAAGGCTCAACTACAATAGAAGGGTGTACACGGCCCACATGGGAGGTGCACCTGAAGTGCCCAACTAGAGTGAAGGGGGAGGCTGTGCCACCGGAGCCTACAGAACACCTACTACATTAGGCCACACTATTAAGCCCAGGAGACATAGCAGTTCTAACTACTTAATACACAGAAACAAACACAGGAAGGCTGCCAGAATGAGAAGACAAAGAAACGAGTTCCAAATGAAAGACAGAACGAAACTCCAGAAAAAGAACTAAACAAAATGGAAATAAGCAATCTACCAGATGCAGAATTTAAAGCACTGGTTATAACGATGCTGAAGGAACTCAGTGAGAATTTCAACAGGATAAAAAAGAACACGAAAGTCATTTAAAAAAACAGTCAGAAATGAAGGATACACTAACTGAAATGAAGAATAATTTACAGGGAATCAACAGTAGAGTTGGATGAAGCTAAGAATCAAATCAGTGATTTGGAATATAAATAAGCAAAAAAAATACTCAATTAGAACAGCAAAAAGAAAAAGAATCCAAATAAATGAGGACAATGTAAGGAGCCTCTGGACAACTTCAATAGTACCAATATTTGTATCATGGGGTCACAGAAAGAGAGCAAGAAATCAAAAACCTATTGGAAAAAATGACCGATAACTTCTCTAACATGGTGAATGAAACAGACATACAAGTCCGGAAAGTGCAGAGTCCCAAATAAGATGAACCCAAAGAGGCCCACACCAAGACACATAATAATTAAAATTCAAAAGGCTAAAGACAAAAAGATAATCTTAAAAGCAGCAAGAGAAAAGCAGTTGGTTATTTACAAGGTAGCTCCATAAGACTCAGCTGATTTCTCAACAGAAACTTTGCAGGCCAGAAGGGGTTGCAAGAATATTCAAAGTGATGAAAAGAATTTACAACCAAGATTACTCTACACAGCAAAGCTATCATTTAGAATCGAAGGACATATAAAGAGATTCCCAGACAAGAAAAAGCTAATGGGGTTCATCATCACCAAACCAGTATTACATGAAATGTTAAAGGGTCTTCTTTAAGAAGAAGAAAAAAATTGATTAAAAAATATAAATAATAAAATGGCAGCAAATACATATCTATCATCAACTGAATCTTAAAAGCAAAATGAAAAAGTAGAACAGAAACAGACTCATAAATACAGAGAACATTTTGAGGGTTGCCAGATGGGAGAGGGGCTGGGGGATTGGAGAAAAAGGTGAAAGGATTAAAAGTACAGATTGGTAGTTACAGGATAGTCACGGGGATGTACAGGGAATATAGTCAATAATAGTCAATGTAGTCAATAATAGTTATTAACTATGTATGGTGTCGGATGAGTATGAGATTTATTGGGATGATCACTTAGTAAGTTATATGTCTAATCACTGGGGTGTACATCTGAAACTCATACAATATTGTATGTTAACTGTAATTAAAAAATGATTAAAAACAAGAAAACTGGAAAAAAAAAGTTACCACCATCAGTATCAACACCATCAGTATCAACACCATCTATTAAAGCAATTATGTATCAAGCCATTAGCTAGGCACTTTACAAATATTCCTCAAATATTTACTGTCCACCGAGTACACACCAGGCACTGGTCTTAGCGCTGTGGATGTGTTAGTTAACGAAAGAGGGAATGATGTCTACCCCGAAGGAGACTGCATTCTCGTGGAGGGACAGAGACATTACAGAAACACAATGAAAGAGTGAATGAAGTATACGGTATGGTAGAAGGTGATTAGTGCATGGGAAGCAGTGTAGTAGTAAAGGAATCATGAATGCAGAGGCTGTGTATTAAATAGGGTAGTCAAGAGTAGGATTTATTAAGAGACCATTTGAATAAAGACTTGAAGGAAGTGAGGAAATTAGCCATGGGACTATCTGTAGGAAACGTGTGTAAGGCAGAGGGAATAGCCAAGGCAAAGGCCTGGAGGCAAGAGTGTGCCCAGTATGTTCAAGAAACAGTAAGGAGCTAGCGTGGCTGAGGAGTGAACAGGGAGGAAAGTAGTAGGATAAGGTCAGAGAAGTAACAAGGGGAAAAAAGTCTATTGTGGAGACTTTGGCTTTTACTCTGAGATGGGGACCTCCGAGTTGTGAGTACAGGAGTGAGAACAGACTAGGAAACCAAGGGCAAAATCAAGGAGGCTAGTGAGGTGCCTATTTTAATAATTCAGGTGAGAGCACCACTGATGATGATGAGGGCTGGAAACAGAAAGGCAGTGGTGAGAAGTGGCTGGATTTTGGATATGTTCTGAAGATACAGTCGACAGATATCCGAGAGACTGAGTATGGAAGACGGCAAAGAGAGAGGAGACAAGAGCAACTCTTTTGACCAAGGTTTTTGGCTAAGCAAGCAGTGCTGCTATCTTTCCTAAGATAGGAAAGAACAGTTTTAGAAGAAAAGAGGAGGAGTTCAAACAGGCAGTTTAATGTATGAATCTGGAGCTCAGAAAAGTTCAGGTCTGGGCTGGATGAAGTCATGTGATTTATTATACTCACAATAACTTCAAAGGTATGCAGTAATACCCCAATTTACCAATGAAGACACCGAGGCTTAGAAGTGACAATATGACTGGCTAATAATTACCAGGAACCAGGATTCAAACCCATGCCAGAATCTACTACTTGGGCTCCCCACAATGTGCCCTATCTTGGGCGGGGGGGACCTCTCAATTAAGCAGTGATTTGTTACTAACCTGTCATTACCATCACACGCAGCTTTTGGGATAGGAAACCTCGAATGTGAGTGGTAAGGTGGATTTTAGCATACAGTTTACCAGACCCACCTCCAGACAGGTATGAGGGGAAAACAAGAACAGGAGAGAAGTTAGGAAGGCAGAGGAGGGAACCCTTTACAGAGATGTGCTGAAGCACTGCAAAGTTCTACAATTCCGCAAACACTGAGAAACCCCAGATTCCCTAGGGAAGAATGGGATGGTTTGTTTTGAGAAGTTATACCATCAGAGAAACGTCTTAGTACAGTAGAAAATAACTGCTCTTTGTATAATAGCAAAAGCAACAAAATGCACAGTAATTCCAACATCAGAAAGCTAGATCATAATGTTGTTATTGGAACCACACAAATGAGTGATAATGCAAATCACTATCACTACGCTTAACAGAAAAAAAAATTCTAAATGCTTTATTTTCTTACAACACCCATGTGATCTGGCCCATGTGCCATTCCCCGATCTTTCTAAAAATGTTTTTGTATCCTCACCCAAGGATATGCCTATTGATTTTAAAGAGAGGGGAAAGGACGGAGAGAGAGGGAGAGACACATTGACTGGGTGCCTCTTGTATGTGCCCCAATTGGGGTCCGAACCCACATCGCAGGCATGTGCCCTGATCAGGGATCGAACCTGCGACCTTTTGGTTTGTGGGATGATGCTCCAACCAACTGAGTCACTACCAGCTAGGGCTCCCCCCATTTTCATAATGCTCCAACTACACTGGCTTTTGCCCTGGCCATCAACTACACACAGCTTAGTCTCGTCTAATTTAAGAAATTCTCCTCTCCTGTATTTCAATCTCAATGGAAATGTCACCTTCTGATAGAGGCCTTTCCTGACCACTTAATCTAAAATAGATTCACTTCACATTTTAACCTAAAACTCCATGGTATTCTCAGCTCTATCTGAAAATCTACAAGGACCATGGGGGCATAAATATGCCTTCTAAGTCTAAGACTCATGGTAGATATACAGTAAATATTTGTGACTGACCCCTAGAAAATTAGGTTTGAAAATGATAGAAAGCAAAGTTAAAAAAAAAAAAAACCAAAACCTCTTAATATAAAGTCTGCAATGTAAGAATATCCAAACACTCACTGAATCGCCATCATCTTTTTTAGAATCCCTTTTCAATGGCTCGTTCATATCTTCTTGACTACGGAAGCTGAAATTCTGAATTGCTTCAGTGACACCTCTAAGAGAGCTATAGATATCTTCAGAGTTCATATTTTCTGTGTCATAATCAAATGCACTATAAAAAAAGAACAACTTTTATTATTTATGTATGGTTTACAAACACATTTGAGGAGATAATGTAGGAAACTTACAAAGATGGGATTAGAGAATATATATCCCCCAAAGCAAAACAAAACCCAACAGCTATAAATGGTTAAAGGACATGTCCCCTTGTCCACCCATTAAGGGCAGCTTATAATGACTCTAACAACTTAACAAATAGTTTGTCTTTCACCTTTAAAAATATTCTCATTAACCAAGGGGTCAGCAAACTATGACCCCAGGAATCTAAGACTGTATTTTTTTAGATATTTTTAAAATCCTCACCCAAGGACATTATGGATTTTAGAGAGAAGGGAAGGGAGGGAGAGAAAGGAAGAGAAACATCGATGTGAGAGAGAAACATTGATTGGCTGCCTCTTCGTACATGCCCCAACCAGGGACTGAACCCGCAACCCAGGCATGTGCCCTGACTGGGAATCGAATCCAACATCTTTCAGTCTACAGAATGATACTCCAACCAATGAAGCCACACCAGCCAGGGCTACATTTTTAAATAGTTAAAAAAAAAATCAGAATAATATGTTATGACACGTGAAAACTGTATGAAATTCAAATTCCAGTGTGCATAAATGAGAGCGTTTGAGAACGCAGAGGCGTTCATTTAGGCATCGTCTGGGCTGTTTTCACCCTCCAACGTCAGACCTGAGCAGAGGTCACAAACGCTGCAGACCCACAAAGCCTAAGATATTTACCACGTGGCCCTTTACAGAAAGTTTGCTAATTCCTGTGATTAACCACTCTGATAACAGTGCTTGAACAGGAGATAAATATATTTTATACAAATTGTAAGAAGGCAAAGAATTTTTAACACCGAACACATTATTGACATGAATTCTATAATCAAATTTTAAAACTCAACTGAGGCTGGCATGTGCTATTAAAATTGTTACATTTATATACCATGGAAGAAACTGGCTGGATGATGAATTTGCAATGTATTTTTCTTCCTTAGATGCTGACATAGTATCATACAGTTGTGATGAATATGATGAAACATTCTATGGTATATATGACTAATAACAAAAAAAATCAAGCTAACAACTATACATGTGAACTACTATGCAAACTATTTTACAAAAGAACAGGAAGAAGGGAAAATATTAGTCCATTAATGAGTCAAAAACTTCACTTGAAATATAGCCCATGCTTGAATTGCACAAGTGTGGGAAATCATACATTTCTTAAATTTTATATTAAGAACCAATCTCACAGTTACATTTTTTCCTAAGAAGTATTTATAATGAATGCCATTTCATATTTATCCCTTTTCCATTCTTTTCTATTTTTATGTTTTTTGTCTATAAGCTTGTTTTTTCCTTGTTTTTAGAAGTGGCTGGCCAATATTTGATCTAAATATCCATTACCTGACCTCACCATTTTTACTAAGTAATATAACTAAAAGAATTTACAATTTACTGAATTTGTAATATCTGAGCAACTATGCTATTCAATGTAACAACCAGTAATTTACAAAAGTTGTGTAAGTCTCCTTTTGACTTTTAAAAAATTCCATATTGTATGCGTTATTATAATTTAAAGGATTATTTTTAGAATAAACGTTATATTTTTTAATCTACTAAGGTTCTATGTGTCTAAGACCTTCCAAGTCAAGTGAATATCAGCTGGAATTATATTAATGTCTGTTTTCTACCAATGGGAATCTGCAGTAAGAAACCACGATGGAAAATGACCCTTTAGTACCTTGGAGACAAAGTATTCTGTGATGTGTTGGTGGGAGAAGTAAGAGGACTGGACCAGTTGGCTGGTGAACGTGGTGTCGGTCTTGTTAAAGGACTCCCCATGGAACTCTGATGGAGGGAATCAAATAAATATCAACACATGGCAGTTAAGTTCAACTAAAAGGGTCTTAGGAAAACATACATCAAGAAGTTGAATAACAGGAAAGCCATATTAAAGATCTACATATATATTTTTAAAGATTTTATTTATTTATTTTTAGAGAGAGGAGAAGGGAGGGAGAAAAAGAGGGAGAAACAGCAATGTATGGTTGCCTCTCACATGGCCCTCCCTGGGGACCTGGCCTGCAACCCAGGCATGTGCCCTGACTGGGAATCGAACCGGGACCCTTTGGTCCCCAGCCCGCGCTCAATCCACTGAGCTACACCAGCCAGGGCCTAAAGATCTATATTTTAATTATTCATGTACTTATCTCTGACTTCTGTAGGGAAAAACCTTTCTCGCTATTCAGAAATCTAATCTTTTATTTTTTTTGTTCTCCTCACCCACTTCTGACTCTCAAATATTATCAATATCTTTTCTTCAAATATTTAATAGATCCCAAATTAATAATTTTAAATTAGCTTCCTCTTCTGAGGCAATTTCCTTTCTCCAAACATTACCAATGCTCTAACTTTATTCCTCCTTGAGTTTGCTTTACAAATGATTTTCAGAAAGACACCAAAGGCATAAAAATCTGGTCATATTATAAATTTGCCTCTCTCTGAAGATGTAACAAAACAATCCCTTCTCTTTTTAAAAAGATAACTGACTCTAGTCCCAGGAAATTGTTCTTAGATTATTTCTTAACCTTCAGATTTTACCTTAAGCCTGCCATAAGTAGGAGGAAAAAAATCTATTTTCTCCTTTACCCATTATCAAAGGTCTGTCTGTCTTTTACAGACAAGTTCAATTCTGTAGGCGTATTATGTAAATAATCCTCTACCATTTTGCTATGTAACACAGGAATGTTTCATTTACTCAAACGGTATTTCCCCAAAACAAAATCCAGTATATCCAAGCACCTCTGGACTGACAAGTCTGTAATTATTAAATGTGAACACACCTTTTTAAGCATTACCCTGTATGGACTGACTTGTTAACCCTGGAATAAGTCATCTCTCTAGTCCGCAAGCAAGAACTGGTTCATCTAAAAAGCATGTTCTAATTCTAGTGGCTTCCAAAGCTGATGCCTTCATCTCAGTTCTGGCTCACACTTTTTTTTCCTTGTCCACACTGTGGCCACCACTCACTGCCACCGTAATGTACACCAAATTATAATATAAACGTGACAGGCCTAAGGACTCTATTCTTTCCAGGACAGTATTTACTTCGGCTCAGGAAATGCTGTCCAATGTAGATGCAAAATTCCTAACCAGGGTCAAAAGTTTACTTCATGTAAAAGAAAGGATTATTGTTAAAACAACCATCATATTATACAACAGCCAAGAAAAATAACTAAAATACCTGAGTTCCGTTGCCAGTGTTTCGAAGATGATTATAAAGAAGCTTGGTAGCACCATCCTGAAATGTTTTTGGTAAAGCTCCTAATAACATTGTAAACTCTGGGGTATTGAGTTCAAACAAGGAAATCAGCACGGACTGTGCCGCCTGGAAAACAAAGGGCACGGGAAGTGGATGGATGCGCTCTGGTTACTAAAAAGAGGCCATTTTCTTTACTAACATTTCTGTTCATTAGCACAAGGCTGTCTTACCCATAAAAAAGATGTTCTTATATGCTTTAAAATTTGTTTGTTGAAAGAAAGAAGGGAATATGAAAATACAACAAACACAAACAAAAAAAATCAACAGCAGAAATTAACTTGACAGGCCCAGGGTTACTCTATCAATGTATAGCACTGCTTCAGTTTCCCGACAAATGATTACAAGAAGATGGATAAAAATAAAGGTCACAAAATTCATACTCTACATGCTCTTTTGCAGCAAATGTTGAAAAAAATGATTTAGCAAGGGAGAAAGTAAACAGAGCTCGATATAAGATGT
This sequence comes from Micronycteris hirsuta, assembly GCA_004026765.1. NCBI lineage: Eukaryota > Metazoa > Chordata > Mammalia > Chiroptera > Phyllostomidae > Micronycteris > Micronycteris hirsuta. Next base: position 48,277 of record PVJI01006259.1, on the reverse strand, counting down.
GAGAAATAAATGATTAGGGGAAAACAGAAGTCTCAAGAACATGGTGAAAAGAACAGAAGGTATAGGAAGGTGCTTCCCAGAAAGTAAATTATCTGTATTTTTTTTTTCTCCTCAAACTTTTTTTTTTTTTTTAAAGATTTTATTTATTTATTTTAGAGAGAGGGGAAGGGAGGGAGACAGAGAGGGAGAGAAACAGCAATGTGTGGTTGGCTCTCACATGGTCCTCACTGGGGACCCAGCCTGCAATCCAGGCATGTGCCCTGACGGGGAATCGAACCGGGACCCTCTGGTTCCCTAAATTATCTGTATTTTTGAGGACATGGAAAATATCAGCCACAGGCATGTGGCAGGGATGTTGAAAATACTGACAGATACTTATGGTTGTAAGATTAGAGGTTGAGAGGATTATGGCAAGGATAATTTTTTAAATCCTAAGTTTGAAATTATACTCATATTAAGTGGATAAAACTTAACATAATTTAGAAGAGAATTTTTAAAAAGGTCTTTATATCAATGCTAACTGGTAATGTCCTGAAAATACTAGCTTCTTTCACTGGTAATCCAAAATGACTGACCTGCTTTTCTAATTTATTTTCTAAACTTTATTAAAACATACCTTTCGAACATCAGAACTTTTGGGTTCTGTTGTCCAAGTGATAACCCGAGAGACTGCCAAGCGAGTTTCACTGGAATTTATAAAATCTCCTGGATCCATCTGCTTGGCCAGTGTTTCTATATATTTAAGGATTGCAACCTTCACCTGCAGAGGTAAGCACAATGAGAGAGGACAATTAGATGGTCACTGAGGGATACTGAGAACACTTCAGAAACAACTAGATGATTATTTTCTGACACATAAAAAGGAAAACAACAACAATAAAGAATTAAACAACCACCTACCTAGCTGAGGTACAAGTATATGACAATGTGGACTTTTGTTTTTCACACATAGGAGAACTTTTACGTCCCAGATGTTTCACTGCCCGTGTTTGAGCAACTGCTGAAAGACTCTCTTGACAAAATTCTACACCTCTCCTTGAGTCTGCCTTCGGAGCTTATAGCTGACTCTCGTCTAGACTCCCTGAGACCTAGTCTTTATCAACTGAATGTAAGTGGGCTTTTGGGAAAATGAACCAAAGTATTTTGAAAAGGCATTACACATCGAGTAATTAAGGTGGGCAATACAGGTTTTTGTCAAGTATACAGTAAGACTCATACAATGAGATCAGGTTCTTTCATAGGTCCACCAAGTGCTAGAACTACCTTCCAGAAGAACTGTCACAAAAAAGTTTCACACAACTACCACTGGAGAAAAGATAATACTTATTTGTATACGAGTTATATGTACATTTAAAAAGTCTTATTCTTCTTCCATGATGTGTGGCCGCATGGTGGGATGCAGGCTTCAACATCAGTAGGAGGTGGGGCACAGCGCACTTCTTCCTCAGAATTAGTCCTTTTTATCCTTATAAAAAGCCACGGTTAAATTATGTCCCTTCTTTCAGGTATGTTGGGGCAGAAAAATAGATTGAAAACCACTATTTTTAAATTCCATCTTCAGACATTCCAGGATTTCTAAGTAACGGTTCTCAAAGACTTTACCGACACACTTTAGAAATGGCACCAGGCAGAGCGTACAGCCCTTAGAAGATGCCGACCACATGCTACCTGCTAAGTTCCCGACTCCAAAGAAAGGTTTAAATGTATGATTAAGACAGTAACTATGAAAATATAGTGCTGAAGATTAAGGTAATCAGTTTTTCTGTGTTCTTTCTCCCTTTATTATTGATATTAATGTGTCATTTCTCTCACTCAATCCAAAACAAGGTCTTTGGAGAGTTCCAAGCTAATAATATACAGAAAGTAAAATACTACAATAAGTTTCTGATGCTTGTGTAATTTCTCTTTTCTACTTCCAGAAAAACAAACACACAAGACAGAAGGGATCAAATGACATTCTTCATTTCCTAATGAATGCATTTTAGGAAGTAATTTGTAATTTTATGAAATGGATTGAAAAGAACCACGAGTTAACCTATCAGCCACCCTTGGGTAAAATGCACAGCGGAAAGGAAAACAGACTTAACGGCTAACTGCGCAGCTGCAGGCCCCACTAAATGACGGCAGCACCTAAGATTCTGCCTTCTGCAAGCCGTGTCACTTCCTGTCAGTCTTTATACCCGAAAGCTGCTACACTAAATTAAAAAAATGAACATCAGTGTATTTTGTTTTCAATTTGCCACCATTATTTGCAAGATGAGGCTCAATTTGTGCAGTGTCTTGGTAATTTATAGAGGTATGTAAAATTTTAAAAGGGTTTCAAAAAAGAGGTGTTTATTATACCAAATGGGCAAAATAACCACAATACACATGTAATCATTTGAAAGTTGATAATTTAGTAGGGTATTTCAGAAGGTTACATACATAGTCTATAATTTTCATAAGATAAACATGTACCCTCCTTAAGAGAACAAAAAATAATCTAATTGCTAAGGTGTGTATAATTCTACATGTTTGTGAAACCCAGAAAAGGGTCAACAAATTACATTTATTTTTTTTAAATATTACTTACTCAAATAAAATCACTGTAATACCATTTCTTCCTATCTTATTACTTTCTGATATTTAACCATGACACACTGTGAAAAATATCATTACCTAAATCATAACCCTATTTACAGTGTATAGTTTATGTTATTGTAGATAATAATAATAAAAAAATTATGAAGTTTTATATGCCATTATAAATTTAAAATGCCTAGCACAATGTCTTGGACAAAGAATGAGTTCTCTCCTGGATGGTGTGACTCAGTGGACTGAGTGCAGGCTTATGAACTAAAAGGTCGCAGGTTAGATTCCCTGGTAGGGCACATGCCTGGGTTGCAGGCCAGGTCCCCAGCTGAGGTACGGGAGAGGCAAGGGATCACACATTGATGTTTCCCTCCCTCTCCTTCTCCCTTCCGTTCTCTCCTCTTTAAAAAATAAATAAAACCTTAAAAAAAAAAAAGGAATGAGTTCTAAAAATATTTCTCAACAACATCACGTAAATTATACTCTTCTGCAGGTCACTTTTCAAAATTAAGAGATGGAATCCCCCTCACAAAGCAGCGCTGAAAAAATAACATTATGTTGAGTGTAAGTCAACCCTGGTAAGAAACATAATTGTGATTTTAAGGCAAAATCATATTCAGAAACGTAAACAAAATCAGTCCTGGGCAGTAATGCTTGTGCAAATGTATTTCGTGCAGAACAGAGCAGAAAAATGTAAGAACTGTAAATGTACATATGCTTGGTATTTCCCTGACTTTAAATCTCATTTAATAATATTCACTAAGAAACATTATTAGTAAAAACTTTAGGAGTTCTTCGTTTATATTAAATTGTTTTTAATTTAAATTTAATAATTACTTTGATAACAAATTGGAATCTACCTAGTTTTTACATAAATTAACTGGAAAATGTGTGCTAATAACAATCGAGGAAGTTAATCCTGATTCTAAATTTTATGCACACATCAGAAATGCCACATTGAAAAAAAGAAAAAACATGTTATTATTTCAGTTAAGGAAAATAGCACTGAGATTAAACTTAAAAATTTTTATTTACTAAAATAAATATAGGCAAAACTGACATTTCGCCCAAAATACCTATTCAGAATCTAAAGTTTTTAAAAAAGTGTTGGGAAATCACAAACATAAAATCAGATAAGACTTTATAGAGCAAGTCTGCATTATGAGCTTAGGGTTAGACAGCCATACTGTGTTGCCTTCTAAATGTATACCCCCAGTAAGCTTCTCCAAAGAACAGCCTGGCATTTGAAAAACATTTAAAATTAAATTCTGTGCATGCTTACAAGGCTTACAAAGGTTAGTAGTTGAACGCAGATGCATACAAACATTATCTGAAACACTGCAGAATTTGTAAAGAGAGTTAAGAAAAGAAATAATGCAGATTAAAACAAAAACAAAAAAACCTTGGAGCTCCAAAAAGAGTGAAGCTGGTCCCGAAGTGCTGGCTTGGCTGTCTGAAAGTTTATAAAAACAAAATCCACGGATTGAATAGCTTCTCATGTGACACATATACATAAATTAATATAACTTTATTAACAAAACATTTAAATTCCTTATAATGTCTTGGAAAGACTTCAAATTTTTACCTTCAAACTTGGTGTTTGAGTCTGATCAACTGTAAATCTCATTAAAATATTGAACTGAAGATCATTTGGAAAAGATTCTCTAAAATAAGGAGAAAAAAGCAAAACAAAATAAAAATTAACAGCAGGTAAGCATTTAGCAAACTTAACAGAAAATTATGCTTAATACCAAAACATAATGTCATTTAAAAAGTATACATGAAGTATAAGTATCTGTATGTGGGATAGACTTTGTGATACAATACACAATAAAAGCTATTTCCAGAAAAATCTGAACATGTGTATGTATATCCTGTAGGGGTTAAAAAGCAACACTATAGTAAATAATGGTCTATTTTGCCTCAACTATGGATTTAATAAAAAAAAACTATATTCAGGCCCGGGTTGGTTTACTCAGGGGTTGGAGTATCATCCCATACACCCAAAGGTTGCGGGTTTGACTTCCCGTCAGGGCACACGCCTAGGTGGTGAGTCAGATTCCAGGTCAGGGCATGCACAAGAGGCAATCAGACAATGCTTCTCTCTCCCAACACCCCCGCCTTCCTCTCTCTCTCAGATCATATCAGAAAATGTTCAACATTATCAGAAATGTTTCCCCATGCCTAGTATCTAATTCTACACTCATTTCAACTTTGTAAACAGATAGGATCTTTGAAATAATTCACTTTAACCTTCTATACAAGAAAGTAAAAATATATCATTGGTTCAAAATCTTTTTTTAAAAAAAGATTTTAGTTATTTAATTTTTTATTTAATTTTTTATTTTTAGAGAGAGGAAAGGGAGGGAGACAGAGAGGGAGAGAAACAGCAATGTATGGTTGCCTCTCACATGGCCCCCACCGGGGACCTGGCCTGCAACCGAGGCATGTGTCCTGGCTGGGAATCAAACCGGGACCCTCTGGTTCCCAGCCCGCGCTCAATCCACTGAGCTACGCCAGCCAGGGCTTAGTTCTTTAATTTTTTAGAGAGAGGGGATGGGGAGGAGTAGAGGGGAGAGAGAGAAACATCAATGTGCCGTCAACCAGGGACCTGGCCCACAACCGAGGTATGTGCCCTGACTGGGAATTGAACCTGTGACTTTTCATTTTGCAGGACGATGCCTAATGTACTGAGCCAGAGCCAAAATTTTCTTTAAAAAGATAATATTTCAATGCATAGTAAAATATTCTTTTTAAACTTAGAAAATGTTATTTTTACATTAAATTGAATAAAATCTTTAACTCAACAGATACATCTTAATTATGATAAAAAATAATGCCACCTTAGATTAATCCACAAATGTTAGTGAAGTTTTTATAAAAGAAAGCAGCATTTGATCTAAGGACCAGGGTTGCATGAAATGTACCATGTGAATGGGCATCACTAATAATTTTAAAAGGGAGTCTATGCAATCCAAATAGTTTGAAAAAACTCAGATATCTGAACTTTTAACACAGAAACGAAATATTCCTGATTACTGTCAGTAAAACTTGAAATATATGAGAAAATTACCTTGTAATATCAAGGGCTTTCTGAACTTTTGCCTGAACAGACCCAAGCAAATCAGCACCCATTTTTTTTAGTAGTTGTGTCAGCAGAACAAACAACCAATCCTGAAGATCGTCTTTGTGGACTTGTATGAAGTCCACTAAAGTCTCCAAAAACATGCTGAACACCTACAGTTGATAAACAGGGGGGGGGGGGAGAAAAAGGAGGAAATATTCACCTTTATGATCAATTCAAACTGAAGTAGAAAGGAATATAGGAATCAGAGGCACAGCGATTGGCAGCCAAGCAGAAAAATAATCTCTCTTGCCTTTCATTGGACTCTGTGATACAAGAGTACATTTGAAATGTTATCCAACTTCTGCTGAAGTTCGACAATTAGCTATTCCATGCAGCATCACTTGGTAAAGAAACTTTGGCCATAATGACTGGCACACCTACAGCTTAAACTGGTTAAACTGAAATCCATTTCATCTGAAATTTAGGACAAGGAAATGCCTATAGGTTTCACAGATGCTCAGCTCTGTGGCTCTGAGGTAACCAGAAGAGGACTCTGCTGACAGTCACCTTGAAGTGTAAGATCACTCTGACATAAGGGGCTAAATAGAGGCTCCTTAGACTTCTCAAAATGTCAGTTGTCACATTTTTTTTTGTTATAAGATATACTGTTTACTAAAACTGCCCCAAAAGTAACTTTAAATGATTTAGGATAACAATAACTGTAACTAAAATAAAATAAATTCAGAATACAAATTTACATCTAAATTTTAATGATTTCTAAAATGTCCTAGAGGGCATGCTATTAGCCTCCACTTCTATTGACAAGTTTTATACTTGGTTCCAATATTAATCCATTAATTTAAGAAATATTGTAAGATAAAAATCATTTAAGGGAAGGGATGCTAATATTCATAAGTGATGTATGTCATTAAAATACTTATGGAAAGTGACTTACTTAATGTGTATTACATCTCTACAAGAAATTCCACAGCATACTGGAAAATTTGTTTCTAAGTAAATAGGAAGTAACTCTTAAGACAATGTTAGGCATGTCGTATTGAGACAATTTATAATCACAGTTATAAAATCTTTGGTTTAAAAAAGTTAATCTGAAAGTAACTCTTTTAATTTGAAAATTAAAAGTTTTGTTCTCAGTACCTATTTTATTTCTTGAATTTCCTTTATACAATTACATATAAATTCTTATTTTTCTCATGTTAGAAATGGTTTTTTTCTATCAGAATTATAACTAAGCTTTAACATTTGAGTATGAATTAGAAAAATACACTTTCATCATTTACTGAAGGTGCTCTGTATTTGTAAGAGCAGAAAGCATGACTACTTTACATTTTCTAGTACTCTCTGAAACCCAGGCAGCCCTTCAACACTGTTTTTATTCCTGATGCAGAGTCATTAACTTTTGTCCCATCCCCACAGCCACAGCCACAGCCACAAAACCTGGCTTCTATCAGATTCAAAATTTGGCCAACAGCCTCACTAAAACAGACCGTTTTATTGAGGGTCAAACAGACCCTCAATTTGGCCTAGAATACCATTGAACTTCATTAGACGTACTCTATGACAAATGCATGAATCTAATCTAGTACTCACTTTTACTGGTACCTGGCAAATCTATTTAGCCAGGTGCGCTGGAGTTAGCACTACCTAGAAAAGTCGACTGTGAAATATTTAGAAATCTTGTGAGCTAGTTGGTGGCTTGAAACACCACTGTGGGAGTATTGACACATCTGAAATTATAGCAAACGCTACAAATCAGGGCTTCCTGCCCTTCTCCCAAACCTGGGTTACCAGCACGCCTCTCTCTAACTCTTGCCTGTTTTCCTGAAGATTACAAGTTTAAGCTTTCACTATACCAAAATCCATTCTGAAAACCATTCACAATAGAATGCCTGTGTGAACTCTCCCATTTTTCCTGGTTCTTAGGAAATGGAACCAGAAAAGTGACTTGCCTCAGGTTTCCACAGCTGGTTTCAGTTGGGTTCCATCCACTCAGTTGCCAGATAACTTAGATTACCTACTTTACTGTCACTGAACATAAAACTCTCCAATGGCTTTTCTCCCACTTTGACTTTGTTTATAGTCATCTTTCCAATAATTATTTCACAAAGTAAGAGACATTTCCTTTTCAAGAGTAACGTAGCTTGACACTGCTTTACTCTTTATTATTCCCCTTTCTTCTATTCTTGTTGCCATGCATTTCCCTCTTACACCCAAAACGTGGGGTGATTTAAGAGCCAGTCTTCACACTGATTCTCTTTCATAGGAAGTGGGACCTCCCTGAAAGGGCTCCTCTGACCTGGCCTACGAGGTCCATGACCTCTGGGAGAGCTGGCTGGCTCTCTGTGGATCACACCATCATCATAGGCACCAGTCTTTGTGATCTCAGGTCTGGATTTCTGTGGAAGCTTGACTTTTGTTTTTCTGCTTCCTATATACCAGGGGTAAGAAGGGCACTTCTGTAACAGACCAGAGAGTACATACTCTAAGTTTTGCAGGCCATATGGTGGAGTCTGTCACAACTATTTAACATCGCTGCTGTACCACAGCCCCAGTATGCAAACAAGTGAGCATAGCTGTGTTCCAATATAACTTGATTTACAAAATGGAGAGCCGGCCAACTCATGCTTCTTTCTCACCATCAAACTGTGATATTACTCTTTTGATATAAACAAAATCCATTAATGCCCCTTCACTGTCTATAGAATAGTGTCTCAAATGCTTACAGAAGTTTCTAACTCTTCAAACTGATCTTGGACTATCTGGCAACATAAACTCCTTGTCCCTGAGCACATATCACCCACAGTCCTGATTTCCTTCCCTACTCCCCACTCTATTTACACACAGCATGTGATTTGCTACCACCACTTAAGTCCCAGCCTAGAAGCTTCTTGGATAAGTCATTGATCCTCCCTACTTGAAACCTGTGGTGGGAATAGCTTTATGGTACTATTTAACTTTTTCTGTATTTACATATCTTCCCATCTGGAACATGTAACATTTGAGAATAAAGACTATATTTTTATACAGCCTTGTATCACATATTAGAACCAAATTCAAAGTTATTAGAGGCTGAGAACTGAATATAAAGTTGTTCAATGAATGTGTAGGAAAAGTTCCGTAAAGAGTAAGAATATTCTCTTAAGTGAAATTTACCCTGCAATTGGTAGCCAACCCTTTTTCTCCAAAGCAAAGGAAGATGTGTAAGACTCTCTTTATCCCAGCCAAATTTAACTCTTTTTCTTTCCCATAAACTTTCCAAATCTCCCACTTCTCTGGACCATGCCAGTCGTTCCCAGCAGGCTCTTTATTCTCATGCTAACATATCCAAAGTTGATGTTCCTGTCAAACTCTGAACTGCTATTCCCTTCAAGAAGACTTCTTTGAGTCTCCTAAGTAGAAATTTCTTTTGATTAGATATAATGTGAGCATAGCTAAATAAAAATGTAAATATGCTTTTATAGTATTCTGCAAATAAAACTATACTATTATTTTTCAAAATACTTATTATCTTACCAATGGTACTTACTCAAGAACAATCCTGCCTACATGTATCTATCTCAAATATATATTGGGAATTTCACACAATATTTCTTACTTGAACGCCCTATCACAAAGAGTTCACTGTCAGATGTTGGTATTCTCCCATTTGTGATTAAAGGAGAAAATGAAAAGCGAGTGTGCTAAAATAACACCGCAACAAAATTTTGAGGAAAATGTTGAAAATCACTGCTCTGTTTGCTTTTAAGGAATGACATTAACAGAATATTAGAAAGTTCATATGGGGAGGCTGGAACTGAATTTTTAAAAAGAATTGTGAAACTTGGGAATTATGTTTCTAATGATCCAATGGAATCAATTTACACTCCAACATATCTCACAACTGTAATTTATTGCAAAAGAATTGCAATATTTGAGCTATTACAATTGAGGCAGCCTTTTACTTAACCTTGCCTGTATCTTAGGTGTGCCAGTCATCAAATACAGAACAGAAGAACATAATCAAATTAGGTTAATTAGTAGATTAAAAAGCACATCTCCAAACAGAACGACAGCCTGCATAACTGCGAATAGCATTTCGTGGACTGCAAAGGGCCCAGCACTGCATGAACTCTTCGGGAGAGAAAACAGAGAAAAAGGGTTAATTGCACAGTCATGCAGTAAAGTTAGGTTTCCAACAAATATTGAACCAACTTACTCTCTATTGAGAGTTCCAACACAGGGGACAGCATGCAAAAAGAAAAAAAGAAAAAAAAGAAAAACACACAAATTAGTCGCCATCAATGCAAAGTTCCTATGTGGAAGAAAACACTTAGAAAATAAAAGTGACAAATGCTTTTCAGTTTTATGATAAACTCAAAATAGTTTTTAAAACAAGAGTTAAGTGAACAGTATGGGAAAAGAGCATGTGATTTTCCTGTGCCTCCATATGAAGGAAATTAAAAAAAAAAAAATCCTCATCTTTTCCAAGCCCCTACATCCCTGAGGTACAAATTTTGCAAAGAATCTAAGACTAAAAGACACATGCCCCCACTTCTGGACAGCGCCAACATCTGCTTCCAAAGCATGGTATCTAGCATTTTTATTTATTTCTCCTCCTCAGAAGCAAAAGCCTTTCAAATTATTTCTGTGAAGGCTTGAAAACAATTACTACTGTTCGGAGGTACAAATTAAGTGTTTATACCATGACTTTTACTTTTCCACAGGTAAGATATGCGTCACGGTCTCCTGATCTTAGGATTTTAGGCAGCTCAGACATCGAGAACACTCTCCAGGAAACCAGATGTGGCCTTCTAGGGCGCTCACCTGCACCCTGTTTTAGTACCCACAGACTAAATTCTCACTCTAGCTGTTCAAGACGCAACAGCAGGACTTCGAAAGGCAGACTGGACTACAGAGATCAAAAAGTGCCAATTCAAAGCATACACCTCATGAAGGTGGCTCCTTTCAACGACTTCTTTCACAGTCAAATGCCAGAACACAGGATCGCTTTTGGCATGATACTCCTTACGTTTGAGGGGAAACATGGGTCTAGAGGAGTCAAAATAAAAATCATCCCCGAGCTCCTTAGTTTTTCAAACTTAAAAACTTACATAGTGCTTTCTAAAGGCTTTATATATGTCAACTCATTAATCACCATCATGGTCTTAGGAGGTAGGCATTACTGTTAACTCTATTTTACAGATCAGGAAACCAATGCACACACTGCTAATGAGTGTTGGAGGTCAAGTCTGAACCCTAGCAAGCTAGCTCCACTGCCCATGCTTGTTATCACGGTTTTGTACTGCTTCTCCTGTAAAATTATTAAGGTGCTTTTAATTATACATTTGCGGCTTTATGGTCTAAATTACTGTCATACATATATTGTGGTTGGATCACTTACTCCCATACTAGTATCTGAAGTAAAAAAAAAAAGTTTATTCATCAAGTTATGGACATTCGATAATTTCAGCTTGCAGACTGTATTTACCAAACACATTACTCCTCTACCAGGAAAGAAATCCGGCATCTATGTCAACGGTATTCAGAAAGAGCTCTTTTCTAATCCTTCCTTTCTGAGATGTCTGGACTGTACACTGGAGATTGCTTGATATTTTATGGTCTCATGTATATATGACACATGTCCATATGTCATGTTGGGGAGAACAACTTTCAGTTATCAAGGAAGCTAGCTTCTGTGCAGAAGCTATTAACATGGAAACTGATATGTTGACTTCAACCAGAACATGGGAAATCTAGCCAACTAAGTTCATAGTATGAGGTATCTCCCAAACACTATGGCCCATTCTAGGGGCAAGGCTTCAGGCTATTTCTGTCCTGTGAGCTTTCAGAGAAGTGCTTCCAATCCAGAGCAAAGAACTAACCCAGGCTTGAAAACAACAGTGAAGTGTCCCTGATGGCACACTTCAAGGCTATAGGGAACCGTGCATGGCACACTTGGGGAAATGAACATAATTCAGGCTGGGCTGAGTAGGAGGAGGCAATAAGAAGCCAAAATGACAGGTTTTGTTCGAACATTTTCTTGAGGTGAATGAGTAGTCATGGAAGTGCTTTATGCTTGTAGGAAAGATTTACCTTTTAGAAAGATTGCTAAAGAATGCAGTGTGGAGCCTTGACAGGGTCGCTCAGTTGGTCAGAGTGTTGTTTCAACATGCCAAGGTTGTGGGTTCAATTTCCGGTCAGGGCACGTACAAGAATCAACCAATAAATGCATGAACGGCTGGCACAACAAATCAATCTCTCTCTGTCTCTGTCTTTCTCTCTCCCTTACTCTCTCTCCAAAAAAATCAATCAATAAAAAATTTTAAAAAATTCAGTGTGAAGAATTTAGAGATAGGAGGTGGGGAGGAAGTACAACGGGCAAAAGACGACTGTGCCCTGAATTAGCAACGAGAATGGAGAGATATTTAAAAGGCTGAATCAACTAAGACTGAATGAAGTTTCTAGAATGATGCCAAAATTCTTCACTTAAGCAACGAGGAGATGGTGGTTTCATCTTATGAGAAAAGCGACACGTGAGAAAGTGCAGTTCTGAAGCTGAAGATGGCATGTGACGGAAGTGCAGGAGGCAAAGTGAGGGTTTTAAGGACATACTTGAGAGACATTAGAGTGAAATGGGGAGTTTGGTTTTCAGAGAAGGTAGCGAGTGAAAGAAGAGGGCCTAGTATAAGACTTTAACGAACACCAACATCAGTAAAACAAACAGAGAGATAAGTGTCTGAAAATAAGGGCAAAAGAAATGGTGTGAAAGAGATGGAGTCAGACACAACGGAAACCAGGCTTCTTCTTCCTCCCCCACTGCATATCCTTAAAATGATAGAACAGCACGCTGAATGAACTCATAACAAAGTTGAAAAACAAAAACGGATGTCAATCAGCAAGTGGGAATTTATGAGAAATCCCTGACCCAGCCCATGAGACCATACTAGCAAGAAATAGGGTATACATTTATGTGGCCTCACAACAACTTCAAGGCGAGCTCTCCTTCCATTTCACCGGGAGAAAATTTTGAGAGAATGGGTTTATATGTGGTTAAGTTTGCTGGTCTGGAGGCAGGAAATGCAATTTCTGCTTGGTGGCTTCTATTTTCTTGGTAAGCTAAGAGGCCTGGACATATGCTTGGGGCATGAGATGGGGCTGGGAGGTGAACAGGGCTGGAGTTTTGAGGACAGACTATTTGACACAGTCTCTGCAGAGGACAGGAGAGAAAGAAGAGAGGAAGAGAATCACCAGGCAGCACTGAGCACTTAGACAAAAATTACAGATCAGAAGTGGAGGATGGCCAGAACATACAGGAATGCACAGGAATGGTTTCACCCAGCAGGGGCCAGAGCGCATCGATTTCCTTCAACAGTCTTAACCTTCAACCGGCAGCACGAGCTCCTCTGCTTGAGGGTCTGAACCGTACGTTTCTATGTTAGTGTCAGTAACCAAGAGTTGCTACAGAACAGGACTCAGCAAACTACGGCCTGCAAGCTGAGAATGCTTCTTACATTTTAATTTTTTTTAAACCAAAAGGCTATTTAGTGGCACATGAAAATTATATGAGAATTTAAATTTCAATATCATAAATAAGGTTTTATTGCAAGCCGTTCACATTCGTTTGTTTACACGTTGTCTACGGAGGCCTCCATGCCATAATGGCAGAGGTGAGTAGTTGTGACGAAGATCATTTTGGCCCACAAAGCCGCAGTTACTATCAGGCCCCTTACAGAGACCTTTAATAATGAACCAAATCATGTTTGAAAGAAAAGAAAGTTTCAAAAACAGTTACTTGATAATGAAGACGCAACTGTTGGTACTTTGTAAAGTTACATTTTAAAAGGGGTGGGGAAATACCTACTATTGTAATAGGATATAATTCAGGATATAATTCAAAAACTCAAATCAAACCCTGATATTTTAAACTCGGGATATGGTGATATATCCTGTTTATTCCTAATAAATTACATTATTAGCAGCACCTCTGATGGACAATCACCAAACAAAAGCCAAACAAGTTTAACAAAAATATTCCTATTACATTTGTCTTCACTGAACTATAAAAAATACCCAACAAATCAAACAATCAAAACCAGATAGGTCACTAAGAACTGTTCTAAAATTCTATAAGGAAAAACTAAAAAGTCACCCTCCTGGCAATTCTAGGGGGAGAACTGTAGGTAGTTCTCTGTATCTATTAAGGGAGGTCAAACATTCATGCTCAGTTCAGTTTCTATACCAGCTTCCAGCTCAACTTTCCTACTTCTAAAAAGTGTTTCTCTTTATTACTATGTAAATTCTAGCATCCAACTAAACTGCATTCTTGTCTTAACAAAAATCAAAAGTTCTGATTTTAAGAAATAAACTGGCTTCAGTCTTCTACCTTCCAATAGAAATAAATTATTGAAGAAGTTTTAAAACTCAATGTCAGTGTAAAATGGTATACCTATCTACATGTTCAATTTGAAAGTTAGAATTTTTTTAAAGTTTTAGTAAACAAACTGCTTACCAATCTGTATTTTAATCTTTGTCTTTAATCAGATTTTTATATTCTTAGATAAAATAAATATACCTTTTGATAGAGAATAATCTTTAAAAATTATTGTTATAAAGTATAGGAATTCATAATCTTTAGCTGGATTTTAGATTATGTATAAAGTGGGATTGTAGTATTTTTAATGTCATAAATAATGAAAATACTGAAAAGAATAAGAAAATGATATGTGTGACAATAAAAAATGAAGACAATAAAAAAACATTAAGGTAAAATTCATTAATATTTTTCTTGTAATTTTCCTTCCACATCTGCCTCTCTTAGGTTAGAAATTCTCATGTAGATACTCGGTGTCTGTCCTAAAGAAAGATACATAATAAAGTTTCTCCATTTTCAAATACATTGCTAGAAACAAAATAAATGAACACATTTTACAACAGTACTATCCATCAAAGTAAACCAAAATTTCACAATACACATGCAGAAGTACTCAAATATATTTTAATTGACATTAAAAACTGAACAATGTTCTGAAATTTTTATCGACTATTTCAATATACAAAATGCTTCTTTCATGTTAGTACCAAACTATGGCTAAAGCCGTATTTTGTGCTTTTGTGTATGTAATCACAATTCTTTTCTATAAAACTGACCTTTTAAGATAGTATATATTTTCCTTAATGTTGTAATAATCACTGAAGAAAAACTGAATAAGGTACAAACTTACTCCAATTATTTCCTTTAAAAATAGTAACAAATTTTTCATAATACAAATTCATACACTCACCCTTACTAATTATACGAGAGTTCTGCTTGCTACCATATCCTTCAGTTTAGTCTCATCACCCTCCCAAGAAGCTTAAATGATTACCAGAGAGCAACTTCTAAATTAAATATGAAATAAAACATTTAACTTCAATTATGTTTGAAAAGATTATTACTTTTCGAGGGCAATAATAAAACAAAAATAGCTTACAGTATTTTTGCTATTATATCATTTCTTTTTTGGGGCAATATACAAATGACACCTGTAGGAGGAAATAATTGTAAATACTAAAACGTACCTTGCCATGAGGATCAGCAAACATTCTTGTGAAAATTTCACATAATCTTTTCAGCTCAACTCGACTGTCAAAATAATAAAGTGGCTAATTAATATCTAGCTGTACAAAGAAGTTACTTAAAAGTAACCTTACATATAATTGGGCTTCTTAAAAATTAAGCCCTCAAAAATCAAGAAGTTTGTGGGATTTATTAGTTAGGGTTAAGTACAAATTTATCAAATGAAACAATAATTCTCTTACAACCCACACTATTTTAAAGGTTGAAAGCTGTAAGAAAAGAAACAGAATTGTATTTCATGAATGTAGCATGACAGGGAAAACTACAAATAAATGTCATTCCCAGCACATGAATCTTATCCTTTCAAATGCCAATATGTTTTCTTAAATTTTGTCACCTGAGTGCTGAAATCTTTCTAAACTATGTCTATTTCCTTGCCACTTCAAATGATATACTGAACATAATATCAACCAAATCTTGATGCGACTGAGGACAATATTATAATGATTTATTGCAGTGATTAATGAAGTATGATAATGCAAACATTAAAATATATTTGGTAGTACATAAACTTTTATTTTAAATTATATAGTAGTAATACTTCCTAAAATAAATACACAGCTAGTAAATCAAACCCTGATTTTAGCCCTAGCTGGTGTGACTTAGTGTACTAAGTGCTGGCTTGGGAACAAATGGGTCACCAGTTCAATTCCCAGTCAGGGCACATGCCTGGGTTGCAGGCCAGGTTCCCATTAGGGGGTGGGGTGCTCAAGAGGCAACCACACATTGATGTTTTTCTCCTTCTCTTTCTCCCTCCCTTCCCCTCTGTCTAAAAATAAATTAACAACAACAACAACAACAACAAACCAACCCTGAGTTTAGGTATCAAGTCCTGAGGTAAACCTCTATTTTCCACCACACACAAACTTATGAATTATCTGAAACTAAGTTCTTAAAGGGGTGGATTATAGAGGTTTAAAACATTACACAGATAAAAATAAAGACTTTAGGGAGGAAAAGAAAGCAAAAACTATTAGAAAAAGAAACTAAATAAACATAAAAAAACAAACTAAAAACCCATATAAACTTCTCTCCTTAGAGAAATTCATTCCAATTTCATTTCGTATTACTCTAGGACTCATATATCACATGAACATTCAGAATATACCTCCATTTTTAAGTGAACATAAACATTCTTACCTCTCACTGAAAAACTTATCAGGCTTAAAATTAAATAAATTTTAATAAACCAGTCAGCTTTAATATTATGTGCATCTTATTTAATTTTAAAAATGACTAACACTTTTCATTTAACATCTATTTGTGAATAAAAAGTTGCCTTTTAAAATGTTTCTTTAAATACAGCAAGTGAACTTGAAAAACATTCCGTAACAATAGCACAGAAGGTCCTACATGACTGAAGACCAGGAAAACACTGACACCACCTTCTAAATTCAGGACGACTCCGTTCCTATCCCGGTGCCTCTAAAGTGATACAGAATAAAGTCACGTCAAACAGTGCTAACCAGGAAAATTATTTTAAGACAATACAACTCACCTCAGCGTTCTCTGATTTTTCAATAAGTTCTGCAGACCCAAAAGGCCTTCCTTCCTTTCCGACCAGTTGGAACTAGCACATCTATTGAGGACTTCTGCCACGTCCTCGGTCTGCCTCATATATGTAGGAATACTACCATTTCGAGAACTATAGGAGCGCTCTGAACAAGCACTAGACGCATCACTGTTTGCATCATCATCTGAATGCATTCCATATGATTCATATCTTCTTCGAGCAGGTTTTTTCTGTTATATACATAAAGACTCTTATTAGCAGTAGCTAAAATAATACTGGTATTTCACAATTTCCATCAACACAAAAAGGGCTGGTGTTTAAAATCAGTGCAAAGCATGCTAGTCGTTGTAATAATAAAATGTCAATTTTAGTTTTTCTTCGAAAAACACGTGTTACACATTAGTAGAAGATGAAATACTCTAACTATGGAAAGTGGTAGATACAGAGTAAGACTCTATGGAAATTCAGATGTGCAACTGGGAAGTGATAAAAAATACAGGTCTTTGCTTTTCTTTCTCCTTTTCATGGAAAACCAAGAAGAACTACTAGATTATAAATGAGAAAAACTGTATTAGAAGTCTGAGTTAGTAAGAGAAAAAATTACCTTTCTAAATGATGAGAATGGATCAGGAAATGGACAATGGATGAAGGAAAAACTCATGTTTCCCTGTAGGTACCGCACTATTTCTCCTGTCTACATTCTCTTTCTTCTATTCTCCCTTTACCTCCACTGTCATTTCTCTTGCCTCTCCTTCTTCCCTTATACCCAACCCTCGTATCTCCTTGAGAAGTAAAATACAAAAAAGGACGAGAACCTGTTTTGCTTACTATTGTTTTTAGGAGACAAGCTCCTTGAGGGTCCTCCAAGTTTTTCCCAATGTGACTATATCATCTATTTGAATAAATATGAGAAAGCATATTGAATTCTTTTAATTTCTTTATATCTGAAGGTCATTTATTATATATAACTTCTAATTATACCTTCCATATCAAAAGTGAGATGAGAGAGAGTAAATAGCTTATTTGAGAGTTCCTTGGGTAATTAAAGATAAATCTTTATGTAATCTAATACTTAAATACAGGATGGTGAGAGGTGAAGACATTTCTATAAAACAGGTTAAGCACAATAATTTAAAACAGTTCCAGGTGGCTATAAATTTTCCAAATTCTAAAATATAAAAGAAATATAATTGGAACAAAATCCAAAGTTGTATATTGACATTTCCATCATTACATGCCTCACATTGATTTAGAGATGCCAACTTAATTTAGAATAGCAGTAAAGTGACATTTTCCGTGTTGGCCTCCAGGGTCAGTCTGTCAAAGACATCAGTGCAAATGACATCATCTCATGTGTATGAAGTACTCAAGCTTAAAAGATGAGAATCCCAATATCTACCTATTAATGATTATATATATTTAAAAAACAGGATGTATAAGGATTTTACTATTTCCACTTGAAGTTTTTATTGAAGACTAATAAAGCAAAGAAAAACAGTTATGGTATTATAAGATTTCACAAAATAGCAAAGTCTATACCTTAGTCCGTATGTCTCCTAAGAGCTGAGAGCAGTGAATTTTTAAAGAGAAAAATTGAAAATGAAGAACATTTTGCTAAACAGCACAATGAAGTAGGCATAAACAATGCCCATAATCAGAAACATTAAGATTTTTAATATACAGATACATAAGAACAGCCTACTAGCAAGCTATATCTTTAATCTTGCCAATATCCTTTAGTCCAAAGAAATGTATCTAAGCTACAAAAATATTCCCTTATATAGTTTCCCAAATCCTATTTGGATCCTTTTGCTGTTTCCAAAGTTAACTTTAATTCTATGATTTTTCCAAATTAGTCTTGAAAAGTCTTTTCCTAAAAAATGATAGTTATAACTAGAATACCTAAGCTATGCAAATAATGGAAGTAGAATCAATTTATTGGGATTCAGCTTTTAGCCCTGGTGTTACATATTCCCCATATAATACAAACACAACATCTCAACATCTTAGTATTTTAAGTGATATTTAAAGAATATCCCATTCAATTCATAAAATTTATGTGAGCAGAATTTAACTGGTAAATCATCCATTTAAAGAGAAACGAGAAAATATGAATTGAAAAATACACTGATGAGGGATAGTAAATTTAAAACATCTGACTGATTTAGTATCATCAGAACAAGATGTGATCAATATATCCCATGCCCAAGAGAACTAAATTCCTAGTTATATTAATTTATTAAAAAATAATCAAATGGCTGAAGTAAAAGGAAAAATTAAGCACATATAGACTGTCAGAGCAGAATTACGCACATCATTAAATATACTATATATATTACAGTGAGACCAATGAATAATTTTTTAAACTTGTTTTTCAAATTTTTGTGGCAAAACTATATTATATCAACACTGGTTAAAATTGAGCCATAGTTTTAAAAGGTACATGTATTTTTTATTTCAAAACAAAGATGAAGCCTTTGTAAGTTTTGGGTAAGAAATTAAGAAAATGCTTCTTGAACATAGGATTAATATAATTTGAAAGAGGAAATGTAATACTCAATTGAGTTTGGAAACTGGCAAAAAGCCCACCACACTCATTGTTTCAAATGACACTTCCTTCGTAATTGTAAATGAGAAAAACAGCAGTGACATATGTACCATATTCTTCTAAAAAGGTTTCATAGATCTCTAGATTATGTTTTTAAAGGTCACTGTTAAAATGTGTTGGGTATAAAGAACTAGGAAAAGCCCCATCTGGTGTGGCTCAGTGGATTGAGTACCGGCCTGTGAACCGAAGGGTCACCAGTTAAATTCCCAGTCAGGGCACATGCCTGGGTTGCAGGCCAGGTCCCCAGTAGGGGGCATGAGAGAGGCAACCACACACTGATGTTTCTCTCCCTCTCTTTCTCCCTTCCTTCCCCTCTAAAAATAAATGAATAAAATCTTAAAAAAAAAAAAAAAGAACAAGGAAAATGTCTCTATTATAATGTGTCTTGAAGGTGTACTTTCTTTCAGTTCTGAAATACAAATAAGTAAAAGACTAAACAAAATCCTACTCCAAACTAAAACAATCCCTAAAGTCTCAAGGTTAAGCTAGTCTTGAAATTGTAGGCTTATATATTTATATACTAATCTATCTGCCCTGACTCTTACTGTACTATATAGTACATAAAACACATCACCAGATTAAAGATATCATTAAAAATATGTTTATTTTTGATATCCCATCAATTAACTATTGGTCATCACTTAAATTTCTGACCAATTAATAATGATCAAGAATTAATATACACTGCTTTTGACATTGCCCACATTCAATCTTCCTAGATTCAATCCGCAAGAATTTTCTACCTCCCTCCTGCCTCTGCTGGACTGACTTACTCATACATTAGTTTCATAATTAGAACATCAACAAAAATACTGAAATAAAGAAGAGTACCAAGGCATCTGCCACCGCCTCCTCCACATCAGAACCTGTGTTTAGGACTCGCATGGCACTGACAGAAGATGACAGTCGACTTGATTGGCTGATCCCATACCCTGGACCTAATTCATCAGAAGAAGAATAGCTTTGAGAAAGTCATAAATGTCAACAGTCTCAGGTTAGAAACTTTAAAATCCTTAAGGGGAGAAAAAAAAAACCAATGGGGAAAGCATTTTAAAAGCAATACGTATTTTCTGAGTACATATTTAGTCAAATAAAAGGGTAAAGGCAATTAAAATGACTGACAATATGTGGAAACTTAATTTCAAGAATAGTAGCTACAATACATTCACAACCAGAAGATAGCAGAAAGTATGACTGTCTGACTAAGAGCTTGCAAGTCCGTAGTGCTGTAAATAACCCAGCTCTATCAGTCAGGCAAGTCTCATCCGTGCTGGCGAGAAGAGAACAAATGTCAATCCTCAAACCGATAATGACGAGAAAGTTCACTGAAGCCAGGAATTTACAAGAGAAAAACCTTCTATTTATTATCTCTTCTCCTTCAAGGTAAGTTGATTTCATTCTATAACTAAGACATATCATTTGATATTTGTTAAGCACCTACTAAGTGCCCAACATGTAAGGTATGTGAAGACAAACCGGTGGGTTCTCCCCCTCAACTACTTTCTTTATCATCATGTACAATTAAAACACTTCATCCACCATTTTGGTTTTTTTTTTAATGTACAAAGATGAGGTACATAACTGAGAACATAAAACAATTCTATATTTTAAAATGACATAACTTAGGTTATACAAAGAAAAATGTTCATCTGCTAGTGGAAAAAATGTTCAAATAAGGTTGGTGAAGGGGAAAAAGTTGCTTGGGGAAAAATAAAATTACCGCAAATGATTTACTCTCTAACAAATTAAATTTAAATTAAAAAAAAAAAAAAGCAAATCAATTTTACAACATGGATATTATTCATGGAAACTGAAAGGACAAAAATCTGAGACGGATGCACAGATGACAGTGAAATGTACTCATCCTTCACCTGCGGCCCCGTACACATCGGGGGCGTAGAGGGCACCGGTGGATCTGGAGTGGTGTCTGGAGGCTGGAATAACAGGACCATACAAACCTCATCTATCACCACAGAAACAAGGAGTAGTGCAGCACTACAGTCGGGCAAGGAGAGGCAGTTAGCTCCGGTGTTTCTTCTAACAGCTAAGGGTCAGAACACTGCCAACCAGGGCAACTGAACACTAGCCCTGCAACATCGTCCTTGACACACAACAGACCTTACACCTAAGGGCACAGACAAGCCCACAGGAGACAAAAAAATTAAGTATTCGAATGGAAGGAAATGTCAAAAATACAAGTGTGAAACAAAAAAATGAATACTGTAGTTAAAAAAAAACCACTATGGTAACTACTAATCAATAATAATCTTATCTCCTTAGATTGTAAACCCAATGAAGCAGTTATTACTAATCCATTTTATAAACAGGTAAACTAATGCATAGACAGAGGTCAGTTAACTGATCGAAGCCACACTACTGGTGAGTGATACACCTCGGCATCTTACTCTTTCAAGGCCTCTGCTCTTAAATATCTTACATTTACAATCTTCACACTGTGCAAAAAGTAACATACCTCATTGATGTTATCATTTTCCACACATACATAGAACACAAGTTCTATATTCAGTAGATTATTATTTAAATTATCAAAGTACATTTGAACATCAAAGAAATACGACTAATTTAATTTAAAAACCTGGAAATGATAGATGTACACTGATGACGTTTCTCTAAATCTAAACTTACCATATTTAAAATTTTAGAATTTAAAATCCATAATATAATCATAAAGTCAATCTTTTTCTTAGTTACAGAAACAAATAAGCCAGGAAAAATTCATTCTAATAGCTAACAAAATATATTACCCTTATTCTAAAAGTTATTCTTCTTCAGATATATTATTTAGAGCTGTTAAAATACTTTTATTACATGAATCACTCTTTTGAGCCAGGACCTTAATGAACAAGAAAAATGACCAAAAGATTGAGGAGAAGGATTAAACAGAAAGAATACTGTACAAAATGTTTTATCAGACTCTGGAATATGACTGATATTGTTAGAAAAACCTGCTAATAGAATAGTTTTAATTTTACCCAATAAAAATACTTTCTAAAATGGTGAGAAAGAGTTGAACCAGCATGGCAATACCTAATGGCTGAAATCTCTGTGAAACTTGAAGGAACCAGTAGTTACCAATGGCTGAAGGTAACGGGTTAAGAGGCACCACTCATGTGCCTGTCATAATGTGAGCCTTTTTCTTCTGATCTCGGTTCTGGAAATACACTGAAACCAAGGGTGCAGATTCCAGAGAAGTTCAGCTTCGCTCAGATCCAACTTATTTCTGACATTTTAGGGCCCTCCCATCGGCCTCGTGCTACCACCGAATAAAGGGCAAGCTATGGAATTCCCTGGCTACATGGCAATATTCAAGTCAGAGGCAACCAAAGAATTCACCAGGTGAACCAAGTCAGCACAGCAGAATCCAGGCAAATGGCAGTAGGGAGGATACACTGACCTCCAGGAAGGTTGCTCTGAATTCCTTTGTAACACATGGGGCCAACCTGCTACCTGTACTAGGCAGTATCCATGTGTAAATAAAAGGGCTATAAAAATCAGTTCCTCTAAAGCTATAGTATATAATTAAAGACTTAATCATCCTTAACCCAAATAGGACATTTCATTAGATTCAAGAAAACTGCTTCCTTTAATAACAAAATTTAAGTGATTCAAATTGTCAAATGGAAGCTCTGAGATGAATCTAGAAAATAAATGGCTCTTAGATACATTAAAAATGTTTATTTTTTAAATTAATTGTTCTTCTAATCTCTGACTACTGTATAGATTTAAAAGGTACAGACACACATTTTGGTTTCTTCTTGATGTCTCACATTTTCTAGTAATTCTGCAGTGTTATCATTACACAAATACAGGCGTTAAGACCATTAAAAATCTGAGGTTCTATGCACTAAAGTATAAGAAAATTACTTCTAGGTGAGCAATCCGGGCTTCGGAGGGGCACTAGCAGCAGCAGTGGTGGTAGCCATGAGGGCAGAGCACTGCTCTGAGGGATTTTTTCATATATTCTCTCATTTACAGCATCTTCAAAACAATCCTAAGAAGTACATGCTTTTATTATCCTACTTTTCCAGGCGCAGGAAAGTTACAGAGCTGGGGTACACACCCAGGCCATCTGCCCTAGAACATATGCTCTTAAACAACCACACACCCTCTGTACTTCAATTCTTCAAGGTGGCACACTCATTTTATACAAATGTGTAATTTAGTTCATTTGTTAATGCATGTGTACACACATGGACATAACCAAAGACGCTCCGCAGACTAGTGGTATATGAATTAGAAATACCTCTAGCAAAGTCCAGAAGGGCAAACTCTTTGGCACCTGGGACACGCGGCTAAACAACCAGGGCTGAGGCTCGCCCTGTGTGTGCCCCCAGCTCAGTGGGGTTTTCTAGGTCAGTACAGGACAGTCTAGTGATACATTTGAGCCAAATGATCCAGGGAACAAGAAATCAATCCCTAGAAATTCTATACTAACATGTCTAGTGAAGAAAATAAGAATCCCGGAAGGCAGTGAGTAGAACTATGTTCTACTTAAGTGTCACAAAGTCTGAAGGGCAACCGAAGTATTACAGTTACCTAAATTTTATAAAATTAAAAATCTAAAATTTCTACATGTATAGGCACATAAACAAAGTACTAGTTAGACTATTAAAGGACCACGCAGAAATTCTAAAGATTTTCAATGTAAAAAATTCTGCTTCTTCAATTATTCTGAAATTCTAAAAGCGCAGGTGGCAAACACAAGGCCCGCAGGCCAAATCCGACCCTCTGCCTTGTTTTATCCCGCAGCAGGGCCGAGCTCCCTGCCCCTAGTTAAGGAGGAGTTACATTTATACAGTCCTAAAACTACATTCGGCCCTTTGAAGGCAACCGCGAGGCTGATGTGGCCCCTGGTGAAAATGAGTTTGACACCCCTATACTAAAGACTTAAGAAAATAATTTAGTATTTCTATAACTGAGAAAAATATAGTATTATAATCAAGGTTATAACACAATCTCTATAATCAAGGACAGATAGGAATGTCAAAGGAATGTCCCAAACATAACATTTCTGCTGATTCTTTCCTCAAAACGGCAGAAAAGAAATAGAGGCAAAGACAGTCAATGAAGAAAGCTAAACCCAGGGTACTTTGGGGTTATCAGGTGGTGGTAACACAAGGGGAATGCAATGTGCCTCACACCTGCCCAAATACTCACCGAGGGGCTGAAAAGAACGGACAGGACTCGTGTCCCGGCTGCTCTCCCGACTGGCTTCTCGGCTGCACCCCTGACTCACACTCGGTCGAGGAATACGGCTGCTCCGGGCTGGTAGAGAGCATTAGCATAATTAAAAAAGGGAGAACACCGAAGACAGAATTTGCAGTTTTGAGATTTTGGTTTTATTTTTCTTTCTTAAAAACTAATCAATAACTTAAGTTTTTCTAAGGTTGGGAAGAAATTACTCTCCCCAGAAATAAAGAATAACCAGGATTATGGTTAAATTTACTAGTTTGTGTCAGATTAGAAGGGTAAAAGAACAGTTTACTAAAATTAAAAGACTGCAAATAAAAGATTTAAAATAAAAATGAATTACTTTTAAGATAAGCTGTCTAATTCAATTTATAACCTTTATTTCGATTTCCGTGAATTTTAAGCTGTTTTTCTTTAACTTGCAAGTGCTTAACCAAAGTCAACGCTACCAAAGCCTGAAACACAAAAGAAATAAAAGGTCCCAAGTCTAACATAGAAAGCCTTACCCACTGAGAGCCTAGATGGACTGGCCTCTCTGCTACAGCCCTGGCTCCGGGGTATCTTGCTTCTCTTCTGTGCCGAGGCGGAGTTGACCAGCACTCTCTGAACACCAGAGCTCACAGTGGAGAGGGCTGTTGTGGTCAGAACTCTTCCTGGAGATCCAGACCGGCTGCCAGCTGAACATCAAACACACACACAAATGTTAAGATGTGATTTCCTAGAGAAATTGTTGAAAGGATAAAAATTCAAGGAATGTATCTGAGAACACTGTGCAAATATAGCAAGTTCTAAGTTCAAAGGAAATGGAATGAAATAATTTATATATAATCACAACCTGGGGAATAAAGGAAATACTACAAATATTAAAACTGAATGGTAAATCATGTGAGTCTATTTCCAGTTCTGGGGGGGGGGGTACAAGATACTATGTTTAATAAGGACAACGCTATTATGATGTTCAGAATACAAACAGGATCAAAGATTTCCAAAAAATAACCTTCTGACAATACATTTAATAGAGCTAAAGCCATATATTTATAAGGAAAAACATTAAGAAGTCTATTACTGCTATTATTTTTGTTAAAAATATAATGAAAATTTGCTTTAAATTTGCCTACTGAGAAAGCCTCTGGGTGGTCTAACCAAGTTATTTTTTAAAATTTTTACAAAATTAAATTTAAATGTTTAAAAAATTGGCCAGCTGAAAAAGATACTTGCTTTTTCGTATTTGCCTTCAAATAGCAAAGGGATCTTGCATGGCCAGAGTCTGAAATGTAACGCAGAACTAATGAGGACAGAAGAGGACCCTTTCGAAACTAGTGATACTCAGTATTGAAAAGAAGAGCATACATAGTAGCAGAGATAGAGAAGGAGCTGGACCAAATCTCAGAAATTAGGGCAAGGGTTAAAAAAATTAAGAAACATGGCTTAAAACTAGAATTGTGTGGGTTAACTTTTAAAGGGATGAGCTTCTTGTCAAAACACTTTGTGTCTGCACTGAACGGGAAAATGGACTGGATAACTGCAAGATAGAATCTAAGTCTAGATTCTGAATGGCAGGTTGTACTACAGAAAAGTTAAACCTGCACTTGAATCTTCACGAAAGCAAGTTTTCCACTTTGTTGGTGCTCCTTCTGCCAACCAACAGGGTAGTGACTGCTCACCTTCTGTAATCTTACCCAATGACACTTCGTTTCCAGAGCAAAGATTAAAGACCAAATGCCAACGGAGACAAGCAGGGGATGTCAATGGGGTCACAGTAATGCGTATACAGCAGGGGGTGGTGACTTTTAAGTTCCAGCCAGCGCTGTCTTATGGTAAGACTGGACAGGTTTGGGAATTTTTTTTAAAAAATGAAAGCTTTACAGTTTCCTGATTTTTGTCATGCTGTGTGGACCAAAGACCGCATGGAAGGGGGCAGGCTGGGATGTATTCCACAGGCGGCTGATCTGTGGTTCTTGCTATAGTGTTCTTGGCATTGTCTTAACTAAATACAATTTAAATTCATGCTTAATTCCTAAACTTTACCAGCACACAAAATGAAACTTAACTTCCATTGGTTATAGCAATACTGTAAAACAAAGCAGTGTTTCTAATGAAATTAACAACTTACTATTTGAGTAGAAGCAGGGAAATCATTCAAGTCTATTTTACATTGATGGCTCATATGAACTGTTTCATGACGTTTCAGGTGAAAAATCTTTAAATCAGGTTTCTTTATGTTATAACCTTAAGGATACTCACAAGGCACCTCTTTCTCCATGCAGTGTCTAAACTAAACATACACACCAAAACATCCAAACACCCAACATGCCACAAACTCACAAGGCAAGGTAAGCTGATGGAATATTTAATGGGAACACTTGCAACAATGTAAAAAGTGTGAATAATGAACTGAATGTACAATACGGTACTTAGTTAGAACTAATATAAGTTTAGGAAGTGGAGGTATTGGTAGGACACTAGAGAATTCCTTGAAGTTTGGGTCTATTCAGCAGATAGGAAACATGCAGTATAGAAGAGTAACTACTCTACCTATTCTAGATTTACTGAATTTATCAAAATAATATAAGCTCACTACCAACAGCGTAATAACTACCTATGTCATTTGAAATTATTTATACTTAGAAGAAAATATCAAGGCTCTTTCCCCAGCAAGAACTACCAAGGCTAATTATTTCTTCTACGAAAACCATCGAGTTGATGAAAAAGAGCACGATATGATGTACCTAGGAAACCGCATGCTACTAGAAAACACTCTGATTTGTAAAACTTAAAAATGGATGCCTAATTTCTCTTGTGCTGCTTAAAATTTTCAAACTACCATTTTATATTTTTATGAGATATTTTCAAGGCATTACTAGAGCTCCTTTGCTTTTGAATGTTTATACCTATGAGATCAACTGGGATAATTTTAAAAATCCAGGGTTTTGGTAATAAAAGGCCAAGGAAAACTCATAATTGGCAATATGGTTATAATATGATGGACTATTGTACGGTACGATTTTCTGCTGAATAGAACCCATTCTTGATAATGAAAGGAGGTGATCAAACAATAGATACACACACAGAGTCTATAGATTCTTACCACCAATGGTATTAGCAGATTGTGATCCTGAACAAGTGCAAAGGCAGAATTAGGGTAAGGGTTATAATCCATGTAGAGGGGAGGAGCAGATTTAAAATGGATGGCAGATGGAAATAAGAAAGCTTTAGTCAGTTCTTAGAAAATAAAAAACCCTAAAGCAAAAAGAAAAAAAGAACTTAAAAAAAATCTCAAAACCATAGATGTTTGTAACAGAAGCAATACATTTAGTAGTTTTCACAACTGGTAAACGAAAATCAGACACTTGTGTACAAAGCAGATGAAATGAAATTACAAAAACAAATGTAAATTCTTCAGCTTTTCTTCTGATGGCCTAAAATCTAAATAATTAAATGTTTAAGTTTTCATTATTTAAACATTTAATTTTAAACTACAGGTAAGGAAGAACTACAACAGCTTATAGCTGAAGAAAAATTACATGAAAAAGCTACACATTTTATCTTTCTTCAGACACACGGGAAAACACAAATGGCAGAGGGCGGGTTGGGCGGGAAGACAAAGCTTCTGACGGGCTTTGTACCATTTGTACACCACCAGTCACTACCAACACCAACAGCAAAAAGACACAGTCCTTACATGAATATAAATCTGGAAGTCTCGCCACTTAGTCTATTTTTATTTATTTTGGTTAACCATCAAGAACACACCTGCTCTGATCCAAGAGTTTTTTTTCCCTGAATGGTGACATAAAAATATGGAACGACCATGCAAACCCTAATGAATTACTTGACAACAAAGTGAAGATGGATAACACATCAATAATTCTGCAAATATATTATAAAGAAACTTGCATCAAATTCTATGGGGCCATTATATCTTTTTTCAAGAAAATTTGGAATGGAAGATATACATCATTCAAATGAATAAGCAAGCAAACAAAAACCTCTCCAATATGATTTAAAACCCAACTCCAGTGAAGGTGTCTTCTATTATTAAAACCCTAGTTAGGTCTAAAAGCCTATCATTACATTCTCACTCTTTGGGAAAAGTTTTGAAGTACTGTGGATTGGGTTTTGAAGTAACAAAATCACATGTAAAAATAAATTATGCTATATTCTACTGAAGTAACCAGGAGCTATAATATACCTAAAAGAGAGGTCCTTTAAGTAATAAATTAAAAAACAATACACAAGAATCTTTGTTTATGCTTACTGCTTTATGCCTTAAGTTTTCTAACTTCACTGTTATTTATTTCTTTGTTTTTTGAAGGCCACAGAATAACGCAGTATAGAAATACATAACAGGAGTATAAAATTCAGTTGACATTAGGTTATGAATATCAAAAGGAACAATTTTATCACTTTAAATATATAGCGCTTGTTCTGGGCCCAGGCACTGCCTTAAGTGTATGAAATATACTACATCATTTAATCCTTACAACAATCCTATGAGATTATCCTCTTTATTTTATAGATGGGTATACATAAATACAACTTTAAAAAATCTGGAACAGCCATGATTCAAATCTGGGCAGTATGGCTCTAGAGTCTGTGGTTTTAAATCAACGATTCTCAAACTTTTTTGGGAAGACAAATTACTTGGTGACCTTGTTTTGGACTGACTTCAGTAGAACTGTGGTGGTACGAGTCTGTACATTCCTAACTAGTCCCTGGGTAATGCTGACGCTGGTCTGGGCAGACAATTAGAGTAGCAAGTCTCTAAACTACTATGTTATCCTGCTAAAGGTTAACTTACTTAAAAACAATTGTTCTTTTTTAAAAAAGATTTTATTTATTAATTTTTAGAGACAGGGGAGGGGAGGAAGAGGGAGAGAAACATCAATGTGTGGTTGCCTCTTGAGCGCTCCACACTGGGGACCTGGCTCGCAACCAGGCATATACCCTGACTGGGCATCGAACCGGCGACCCTTTGGTTCACAGGCTGACACTCAATCCACTGAGCCACACCAGCCAGGGCTAAAAATAATTATTCTAAAAAATACACAAGATCAGGGACGAATGTGATATGATCTATTCCAAATTTGGTTGGGAATAGAGCCCTTACCCAGAGGGCATTTGCCATTTTTTCTATTTGTAAAATCTGTCATTTTACTGAGCATTTCTGCTTATTTTTAGGACTCTTGTTGAATGTTCCCGCTGTTACTCTCCCTGGATTTTTTGGCTTTGGAGAGAATACGGCAGGGAGGACTTGTATAATCACCACCCTGGCCTTCTCCAAGCCCACCTGTCTTTTGATTCCAAGATTCCAAAATCAGGTTTAAAAAGCAACAAAAAGGGCTTCTATATCCTAATTAATCATCTAAACAAGAATGGCAGATGATTAAGTCTATTTTTCAAAAATAGCCAGTATGTACAAGGGGTACCCAGAAAAAAAACAGAATTTATAAAAAAATTGTGTATTTAATCTCACATTTGAACTTCAGTCATCTTCAAAGTACTCTCCATTTGATGGAATATACCTATTGAGACATTTTTTCCACTGATCTATAAACATGTTTGAACTGTTGACTTTGATACCTTTAAGTGCTTCTGCTGTTCCTTGTTTCACCTCTTCCATGGGCAAAACATTTCCTTTGAGGATTTTCATCCAGGGAAACAACACAAAAAAGTCACCCATGGAGAGTTCAAGTGAATAGGGAGGGAGGGGCACAGGGGTCAGCATGGTGTGGGCAGTAAATCACCCACTGTGAAATGGGCAAATGCGTTGAAAGTCTTAAAAAAATTTCAGTGAAGCTGAATACAGCCTCTCACAACAACGCCAGCTGGTGCACTGATGCAGATGGGTTCCTAGAACCCTCACCTAGCAGGGGAAGCCTGTACTACAAGGGGCCCACCCTCCAGAAGATAATTCCGTTTTGGGGGGGTTCCCACTCATATAATAACACAAGAATGACTTCCCTGGAAAAAAATTTCTATTTTTAGAGATAAACTAATGAAAATCTTTTGATAAAAAAGGAATGGGAACAAACTCTTTTAAATTAATAACACCATAAGTGTATTCTGGAACATACAGAAATGAATCATTCATTTTACCTAGGCCTCAAAGCTGTGCTTTTTAATAACTGGGCTTATGGAGAAACTCGGCTTTCGATGAAAAAAGGAATATAACAGAACTGATCATTTTAATTAGTTTCCACACTATAAATCATATAGAGCTGCCAAAAAATGATAACTGTAATCTAACAGATTTTGGGGGCAAATGAAGATACCAAGGTGCACAGAAGATGTATCTGTCCTTGAATAGTATTAGCTAGGTGCAACCAGATTAGATGTTAATATATGGCAATTATTTTGCCTCTAAAAAGTACAATTTTCCACATTTGTAAGTTTCTGAGTACGCTGTCAAAACTTTAATGCTAAGAGATCTGTACTATTTAAAATACCTCCATGCAAAAGTTTACACAGCAGATGAAGTTTTTCTTTCTAAGTGGCAGAAATCAATGATGCAGCCCTAATAACACACCAAAGACAAGACAACACCCACTCAAAAAAATTCCAAAACATGCACAACAACTGACCCAAAACATTGAAAAAAAAATACCTTCATTTTTGTCAGGTGATGATGAACCTAAAGTACAGAACAAGAACTCAGTATGTGGCTTGTCTTTTTGAAATCAGCTCTGTCTTTATCCACTGGTCAATCTCCTAGTACAGTAATATATAAGTAACACACTTATCCTAACACATTACAAACACAGGAGAGCTAATAGGCAATACGTACGCTGTGACTGAGACACCATTTTGGTCCGACTTCTTCCTCTAGAATCCGTCTTGGCATTTGCCATGCCAGCAAGTGGTGCTGAAAGCTTTGCTCTCACCCGACCTAAAGAATGAAATTTTATACATAAATAAAGACATTTTTCTATAATAGTATTTAGTAATGAGGGGGAAAAAGTCTCACTATAAGTTTCTAATTGGGTGTGCTTTTCAAGTATTGTTAAAGTCTGTAATAATACAGCCATCACAGATTATACTTCTCTTAAAATTTTAAAAATACATACTGCTTTCATTTGTTGCACCATAAGCTAACTTTTCATCAAGGATAAGAGTAAAGTGAAGCTAAAAGATTTCCAGTCTTAGTTTGATTAGTCCAGAAGAGTTATAATTAAGGTATTAACCATAGGCATTTCGCTTGTTTCTTAATTGTTCAGAATTAGTTCCAATTCTAAATTTCAGTATCCATGAAGTTTATTTTCAAATCCAGCGAACAGTTTTAAATATAAACCTAATCTTAGGAACAACCATCCAAACAATCCTTTTGACTAAAATTGTATGTCTTCTAAAGGGGTTTGTAAGAATGTTTTTTACAAGGTAAAATATTTAAGCTTTATATCCTGTGCTAAACAGCCAATTACTACAGATGTATCTGGACATTTATCATTTTCTTCACCCGACCACCGATTTAATTTATAAAATGACTTGAGAAGTAATTATCACACAGAAGTTGCACATTTCTACGTTTCCTTCTCTACCTCTCAGTTGCACTCCATTCTCCTCTACCACTGACTCACCCCCTCCACAAAACCAAGCCCCACACATCGATTTCTAGAGCTCTTGAACCAAAGGAGATAATGCTTATCGAAGGCCTTACGTAAACTGTCATTAGCAAAAAACAAAAATATATCGCTAACAGGTACTTTGGTGTTCTTAAGCAACAGTTTCAACCACTATCAACTCAGAACCAATACCAAATAATCATAAAGAAGGGCTCAGAATCTTTTCTATTAAAAGGTGCAATTTGTAGGACAATCACAATATACTGCGTAGCCTGATATGGATATATTAGTCAGAAAAATAGTGTCCTGAATAGTAAGGAGAAACTACTAAATTAACATTAAGAACTGAGAATAACACAAAAGCAAAAGCAGAAGTATAGTTGGTAGAGTCCTGTACTCTATCAACTTCTTCAAGGCTCCATGAGAAACCCACAGTTCGGGCCTTTTTCCCTTTTAGAGTCTGTTCAGAGTAGGATACAATGTTCTCCTGACTAAGAAATACAACAGAAAGATCAACTTATTATTTTTGAAATGGAGAATTTACCCAATATAAGAAATTAAGTATTTTGATACTACCATTCTAAGTTACAATGACACAGTGCCAGAAACAATTTTTATAGAGAATTACAACTAAAAATGTAAAATACGAAAAGATTTAGAATATATCAGAGTAAATATGAGACAAAACAAGGTAAGTTAAATTTATTTGGTTTTGTATCACAAGAAGGTGTTACATCCACTCCAGACTTAGGAAAAAGAAAATGTGTATTTATCCAATCAGAGGTTTCATAAGACAGCCTTCAGTAAGGAAAAATATAAAAATTGAATTTTTCCCTTTCTATAAATTCAAGCAATAAACAATTTTTAAGTAAACTAGCTCAGTAAAGGAAAGTATTGTACCTAGCAAGTTGTTTTGTACTTTCAAATTCAAATCACATATGCAATTCTGAAGTAAATAATTAAAAAACAAAGATACATTTAAAAGCTGAATAATGCATTTAAAAGCTGATGAAGTTTAATTCCAATAAAGCAATGGCGCATGCTTCCCCAAAGTATAAATGAATTGGCATACATTAAAAAACACAAACACAAAAGAAAAGCATTAATGTCACTATGGAAGCCAAATGAAACTGTGTGCTAACTTTATACTAGATGTTATTAAACATGTTAAGCAATTATGTTTTTCTAGCATGAGATGATCCAAGATACAAGGCAAAATTCCAGGATGAAGACTTAAAAAAAAAAATTCCACGTACATAACTAACTAACACAACCAAACATAAAATGAAGAAGCTATCACAGCTGGCAAATTACATAGATTTCAAAGAAATTAACCTATTTTAGTTTTCAATATTTAATTCCTACTAAAAAATATTAATGTAGAGGCATTTGTGTTACTAGCAAAATGTATAGTTCTTACCATCTTCAGATGCTGTTCCTAAATAAGAGAAATAAAACAATAACATTTCAACAAATTCTGCCAATGCTAATGTTAAGACCTACTTTGTGACTCCCACCCAAAACTAAAAAGAAAGAGTAAAATTAAGACCCCCTAGTCTAAGAGCCTGAAACTGAGGTTCATTTGGGGGTCAAAAATTGAGGAAACCTAATGACTCACAGCACAAAAAAGGTTAAAACTGGACAACTGAAAATGGCAAAATTCCATAACGTAAACTTTGTTCTGCTGTATTTCATACTCGAAGTTTAAAGTGAAGAAAATTAGAAAAATTACTCACTCAAGAAAGATGAAACTCTGTTATTACTTCTCTTAGAAATGAAGATTTTTATAGATCTTTCCAAAGTAAGAATACTTTCTGTGCATTTTCAAAGTTAGTCCATAAAAGAACTAGAAAAGCTAATTGACAAACATGGGAATCAAATCTACGACCTAGGCCTCATTAACCCAGTATTGTCACCGAAGCGTTATAAAGACCTATCAATCCATCAGCTGTTTATTCAACATTTATGTGCACTCCCTAAGATGTCAATGAAAATGGGCAAAAATGACCAAGTATCAGAACTCTACTACTAAAGAGCAATAACAGATATGTCTCTCTGTGTATATATATTTTTTAAAATACAGGATTGAGCATCAGTGAGAGTAACACATCACGTAACAGAGGTGGTTCTTCAAATAGGCTGATGTTTTTGACCCAAATAAGAAAATATTTTGATCTGAAAGTGAGAATAATTTGTTTTTAAAGGACCCAGAATCTCAGTGTTAGGAGTCATATCAAAAGGTCTGGTGAGCTTTCGTTTCATTCAATGATCTTTAAAATTTATGAAACACATTAAACATCAGAGAAGCACAAGGGCTAATATGAGTAACACATATGTACCCAACCCATGATTACATGTTCCATTTCATGAGAATGGACAATATATCAATTTCAGAGTTTATGTCAAAATTGACAGAAAAACATATTCTTCTCCATTTCTCCTAGGTCTCATCCTGTGACTTATAGATTCAGTAGCTTCTTACAAATTCTTTTATAAAGCTCAAATTCCTAGTTAGCATTAAGGCACCTAATGAAGTGAAGGGAAAGTGTGGACAATATGCTGTCTAGTATCAGACAAAAATATGCCATACACATAAAAAATACTCTATTAAACCAAGCAACTACAGATAAACTATAATCATTTGAACAATGAAATTAAAAAGGCAAAGCTTAAAGTAAGTTTTGATTAAATGTTAAGTTTAAAAGTCTTAAAAAGAGAGCCATATAACTTGTATTTCATATTCATAAATAACCATATAAATCTGAAACACATGTCATTTGTCTCTTTATCAGAGTTAGTAAATGAAAGTTGAGTCAAATGACGTAAGGGATTCCTTTCTATTCTTCTGAGTCTAATATTTTAGAGAAAGGCTCAAGAAATCAAGATTATTTCTAAGAGCTCAGATAAAAAAATTAAGATAATTTATTTAACTTAAAACAAATAGTAATCTAGTGTTTGAGTAGACTGGGAAACCCCAAAATGGATACGCCTAAACTAAAATAAAATCAGAGCATTATGTAGTCATTTTCACATTAAGACTGCCGCTAAATAAGTAGTCTATTTTCAGAAATTAAGAAAATAAACAAAGATATTAAATAGAATCCAAGAGGCATAAAAGTCTTTAGTAATAGAATCAGGAAGTTCTTACCATCCATCTTGTCAGAAGTATCCTCTTTGATGAAAAAGCAAGTAAAGAACAGAGGTAAACTTAGTATATTAGAAAAAACAATCTTATAAAACGCAGAAAACGTTATTTTTAAGTAGACAGAATTCACAGCATAGACATATTCACATACAGGAAGCTTGTTTCCAACTAAAACATATTAGACAAGATGAGGTTCCCACATAGGATAAAAACAGCAACAATACCACCGAGAGTGAGGCTGATTTTCACTAGCCTAGAGAGAGAAGTTAGCGAAGCCTGTGTCCTGATCTTGGACCCTTGCCAGCATCAGGCAAACCTCCTGCTTCAGTCTGCTGAGTTTCTCCTATTCAGAGTCACAAACTGCCTTTCTTCTTTTCCTCTGTAGCCTGCAGGATACCCCAAAATTCTACTGTTTAGCTCTCTCGTCATTATTCTGTCTAGTGCCTTGCTGCTTCCCCACCCCACCCTTTCTTAGAACTCTCAGTCCCTGTAAAACAGGGGTGTCAAACTCATTTTCTCCAGGGGTCAGTCATGTCAGCCTCACGGTTGCCTTCAAAGGGCCGAATGTAATTTCAACTCCTTAACAGTGAAGGAATAGTTACATTTATACAGTCCTAAAATTATTTCTGCCCTTTGAAGGCAACCGTGAGGCTGATGTAACCCCCAGTGAAAATAAGTT
Source organism: Micronycteris hirsuta (assembly GCA_004026765.1). Lineage (NCBI taxonomy): Eukaryota > Metazoa > Chordata > Mammalia > Chiroptera > Phyllostomidae > Micronycteris > Micronycteris hirsuta. Next base: position 12,305 of record PVJI01006259.1, on the reverse strand, counting down.
TGATACCTCTGCTATAAAACCTTAAGTCTGGATAAATCTACTCAATTTTTCTATTCCACTACTTGAAGTGTGCAATAGAGAAAATTACAAAACCATGAAATTGCGCAGATTGGCATTACTAAAAACTGGGATAATTATCACGCTTTGCTTTAACTGCTTTGCCTTTAGTGTGTATGTAGGAAAGAAAGTATTAACATACCAGGTTTGAGTTGATCTTAAGGACCTACTTATGAGGCTGGCCCTTGGCTGGCCTTGGGAACTTAGTTTTGGATGCTCCCTATGTCCATGATAAGGTTATTTTGTGTGGGAGGTAAGGGGGTGGGGGGAAGGGTACTGACCTCTGCCATACCAGCTTGCCCACACGGTTTCTGCAAACAATGTGATTTACGGCGAACACTCTAGTAATTGAGGCTGACCATGTGGCAAAGTGCTTACATAACTAACCCCCTTCCACCCTCACCCAGGACTGAGTCTTAAGCGAACTTTCCTGGGCAGAAACACTGTGCTTCTGTTCCTGCCTTTCACTGCTGTAGGAAGGAGTGCATTCTGGGCAGCCAGCCCCACATTCTCTCTTCTTGGAGGGAGAGCTTTGAAAGGCTAAGCCTAGACTCCACCTGACTACCTGATTAGTTTTTCCCCTTGTTGATCCTGGTATGTTCTTTTGCTGTAATAAACCTCAACCACGAATGCAACTGTCTCTATGAATCCTGTGAATCCTTCTATCAAGTGCTCAAATATGTGGGTGGTTGTAGGAAGTCCAGAAGAACGTCCCACCTCTTGTGCCCAATCAATGGCTATTCCAAACCTCAAGCCACTTCTAGGACACCATGCTTTTTGTTAGCACATGACCTTGACGCTTTCAACCAGGAAGCCACAACCACCTCCCTGACGACACTTTTCTTAATGCCCACCCCTCAAATATATCTGAATCTGCCTCCTTCATTTCCTTCCCTTCTACCTCAGTGAAACTGGCGACCCTTCCACATCCATGGCAAACCCCCCAGCTATGCTCTATACTGCTATTCCTCATGCCTTTCATGGAACTTTGGTCATAAATTATCTCCTCTCATCCTTGCATTTTTAATTTTGTCTCTCTACTGACTCTTATTGCCTTAGTATACAAAGATATTTAACTCTTCCAACCTTAAAAAACAAAAAGTTCATTAACCTTTAACTACAAAAAATGACTACAATGTACTTTCAGCTCTTTTCTTGATCATCAAGCACAGTAAAAATTTATATTCTTCTCCAACTTCTTCCACAATTAACTGAAATCTGACTTCTGTCCATATGACACCAATAAAACCATTTATTTTCTTTTCCATTTAAGCAATTCCACAAACTCAGCTGAGATAAAATATTCATAACTATGCATACATGAAGTCTGTCCAGAAGGTATCCAGCCTTGTAATGTGAAAAATAGAGACATTTATTGAAAAGGTCACGAGATAAAAGAAACACTATACACAGGACAATGATGCCTCCATCCCCTTCAAGGTAGGTACCTTGGGACCTCACATAGTTCGCCCAATCACCATCAGCAGCCCCGTTTCATTCTCCTGAGTTCCATCAATGGTCTGAAATCACTTGGCTTTCAAAGGTGATTTCACTTTGGGTAAAGCCAAAAGTTGCAGGGTGCCAAATCTGGACTGTAGGGGGTGCTGAATCACCTGTGTGATTTGATGTTTTACCAAAAAACTGTGCACAAGATGTGAAACATAAACAGGTGTGTTGTCGTGATGAAGCTGCCAATTACCAGTTGCCCACAGCTACAGCCTTCTGAATCATTCAAATAGTTTCCATGGAAGAATGTTCAAGCTTAACACAAACTTTGATGGCATCTGTTGCTCCACTCGCTCACTCGTTTTGAATGCAACGTCCACACAGTACACATGCTCACTCAATGGCATCTACCGTCCCCACTGACTAGTAAAGTTGTCATTGTTCACCCATGCACATTCTAGTCCACTCTCCTTGGTTGCCAGGTTACACTGATGTCACGTAAACTGTTCTCATTATATTAGCAATGGCTGGACTTTTTCCGGATAAGCTTCATATATACCAAGGTTTCCTTAACACAAATTCCTGTATCCCATGACACGAAGCACCCTCTTCAGGATAGAGTGTTAAAGGGTAAACGTCAAAACACTCATGATATTCCTCTTCCCAAAGGACATGGTACTTTAGTAGAAGAAAAAACCCAGTGGCAACTGCTTTAAGGAATGTACTAAGTTACATATTGAAAGATTACAGTAAGAACAATTCTCTAATGACTTCCAAATCTAGTCTCAAGCACATCTCTTGTAAATTCTATACCATACTTCAGTGTAACTAACGTGTGTACAGGATATCTGTATGCATGTATGTGTATATCTCACTATACCACCATGCCTCCTAACACCTCCAGTTTGTCTCACAAGGACTTGAAACTCAAATGCACAAAACTTAATAGGACTAAGAGAGTCTTTGAGTATAGAAGCACGTATCTCTGGATCTTGGGTACCTACCAGGATGCCTGGCAAAAACTAAGTGCTCGTTAAAGTGTTTCCTGAAAAACAATGGATAACTCCTTCTGACCCATAAATGTTCAGCATAAGCATGGCTTAAAGTAGAAGAAAACAGGGAGTGCACACTAGTCACCTGTATATAAGAAAGCTGAGATGGAAAGAAATGGAGGGGGGAGGGAAAAGAAAGGAAGGGAGAAGCGTGAAGGGAGGAGGAAGGGAAAGAAGAAAAAGAAAGTCAGAGGGAGAAAGAAACAGAAAAAGAAAGAATGAGAAAATCCACTATCTAAGTCCTGGAAGGAGCCACAGGAAAGTAGCTTTATTGCCCCTGACTGTGAACCTGGGCCAGATGAAGAAAAGAGGACAGAGGGACACCTTTTCCTTCTGTAATGAAGCAAACATGCAATTCAAACCTTAAAGAACCAAAACAAACACATTAAGTCAATCTCACAGCATTATTGTAGGCTTTCATATGAAAAAAAAAAAATGGTTGTGTATTGGCTTTCTAATTCACATTAAAATTTTCAAATATAATTATTTTGTGGTGTTAAAAATAAAAGATATTAAATGCATTTTAGCTTTAAGGCTCAGGATAAATGTTTTTTAAATTTATTTTCCAGTTTTCCCTACTTAAAAAATTAAGATATAATTCATGTACCATAAAATTCATACTTTTTTTTTATTTTTAAAGATTTTATTTATTTTTAGAAAGAGGAGAAGGGAGGGAGAAAGAGCAATGTATGGTTGCCTCTCACATGGCCCTCACTGGGGACCTGGCCTGCAACCCAGGCATGTGCCCCGACTGGGAATCGAACCGGGACCCTCTGGTTCCCAGCCCGCGCTCAAGCCACTGAGCTACACCAGTCGGGCAAAATTCACTTTTATAGCATATAATTCAGTGTTTTTTAATATATTCACAGAGTTGTACAACCTCCATTACTATCTAATTCCAGAACATTTTCATTTCTCCAAAAAGAAATCATGAACCCAACAGGAGTCACTCCTTACTCCCCTGACTCCAAGCCCCTGGCAACAACTAATTTACCTTCTGTTTCTGTGGATTCACCTAGTCTAGGCATGTCATAGAAATGGAATCACACACCATATGGCTGTGTGTATTTCACTGCATAAGAGTTTCAAGGCCTACCCATCTTGTAAGCGTGCACTAACACTATCATTTTTATGTGCAGCAGTCCCCCGTTAACCGCTATTTCACTTCCCATGGTTTCAGTTACCTGCGGACAACAGCAGTCTGAAAATATTAAATGGAAAAGTCCAGAAATATACAATTTACAAGTTTTTAATTGTGCGCTGTTCTGCTCCGTCCTAGCCAGGACATAACTCATCCCCTTGTATAGTGTATCCACACTGTATGTGCTACCTGTTAGTAGCATCTTGGTTACCAGATCAACTTTCTCAGTATCACAGTACTTGTGTTCAGGTAACCCTGATTTACTCAATAATGGCCCCAAAGCACAAGAGTACCACTGCTGGCAATTTGGATATGTCAAAGAGAAGCCAGAAAGTGATTCCTTAGGGCTTGGTATTTTCCATGATTTTAGGCATCCACTGGGGGTATAAGAACATATCCTCTGTGGATAAGGAATGTTGTAATATATTCCTTTTTATGGCTAAATAATATTCTACTCCATTGTATAGACATACCTATTTCCACATTCATCAGTTGATGGACATTTGAGTTGTGCTCACTTTGGGGCTATTTTGAATAATGTTCCTATGAACACTCATGTACACATTTTTATGAGAACCTATGTTTCGTATATCTTGGGTATACAGCTAGGAGTGGAACTGCTGGGTCACATTATAGCTCTGTGTGTGTTTAACTTTTTGAGAAACTGCCATACTGTTTCTGTAGTGGCTCCACAGCAGTGTATGAGGGTTCTAATTTCTCCATATCCTTGCCAGCATTAGTCATTACCCATCTTTGGGGTAAGAGCCATCTTAGTGGACATAAAGTGATATCTCTCTGTGTTCTTGGTTTGCACTTCCCTAATGACTGATGATGTTCAGCATCTTTGCATGTGCTTACTGGCTATCTGCACAGTCTTTAGAGAAGTGTCTACTCAAATCCTTTGCCTGTTTTTACACTGAACTGTCTTTTAGTTACAGAGTTGTAGGAGTTCTTTATATATTTAGGATACAAGTCCCAGATCAGATGTGATTTGCAAATGTTTTCTCTCATTCTGGGTGCTGTCTTTTCACTTTCTTGATGATGCCCTTTCAAGCATAAATGTTTATAATTTTGATGAAGTACAATTTATCTTTTCTTTGGATGTCTGTATGTTTAGCACAGTATCTAAGAAAACACTGCCTAATCCAAAGACACAAAGAATTACACCTATTTTTTTAATTTGCTTTAGCTCTTACAATTGAGGCTTTGTTCCATTTTCAGTTAACTTTTTGGATGTGGTGTGAGGTAGGGTTCCAAATTAATTCCTTGGCATGTATGGCTATCCAGTTTTCTGGCACCGCTTATTAAAAAAACAATTCTTTCCCCACTGAACGGTCTTGGCACCCTGAGTGAAAATCAATGAACTACGAACACATGGGTTTCTATCTGGACTCTCAATTCTATTACACTGGTCTATGTCAGTACCACACAGACTTGGCTACTGCAGCTCGGAAGTAAGTTTTGAAATCAGGAAGTGCAATCTACTACTTCATTCTTTTTCAAGACTGTTTCATCTGTTCTGAATCCCTTGTATTTTCATATGGATTTTGGGTTCAGCTTGTCAATTTCTATAAAAAAGTAGCACTGAATACATAGGTCAACTTGCCATCTTAGCAATATGATGTCTTGAAGAACTGGGAGTCTTTCCACTTGTTTAGATCTTCTTTAATTTAACAAAAGGTACTAAGTGTGATATAAAATATGTATGTATACATGTGTGTATATATGTACACATACACATAAGAAACAGTCTCTGGCCCCCGGGTGCTGGCACAGAGATCCTAAGACTCTTGTAATTTCCTATGTGATAAGAGCACTAGGAGTATCTTTTGTCCTAATATTTGGTGTTTGGCTCTGGTACCTGACACAGAGTTCCTAAATCCCTTGGAATTTTCTGGGTCATAGGAGTGCCTTTGGTTCTAATGAAGTGATTCCTGGTTGGTTCCTGTAAAGCTTCAGCATGGGGGCTGGTCAAGGGAAAGATGAAGCCATGATTAGAAGCTTAAAATGATCAGTCCCACTCTCCATTCTCTGGGCTGGAGACAAAGTTAATGATCTATCATGCCTATGTGACGAAGCCTCCATAAAAACCTTAAAGTACAGGTTCAGAGTATTTCTGGTTTGATGAACATATCCACATGCCAGGAAGGTGGCACATTCCAACTGCACAGGGACAAAAGCTCTTGCACTTGGGACACTTCTGGACCTCAACTCACGTATCTGTTTATCTGGCTGTTCATTCATATCCTTTAATATACTTTGTAATAAACCAGTAAACTAATAAGTAGACTGCTCTTCCTGAGTCTGTGAACTGCTCTAAGAAATTAATTGAGGGAATTATGGGAACCTCCAATTTATACCCAGTTGGCAAAAGCACAGGTAACAACCTGGACTTGCAATTCATGTCTGAAGGGAAAGCTGGAGCAGCCTTATGGGACTGAGCCCTTAACCTGTGAGGTCTGTGTTATCTACAGTTAATGCTGGAATTGAACTGAATTACAGGAAACACATCTGGTGCAGGAAACTTGCATGGTGTGGACAACTCTTGCATCTAGACTCAGTAGTATTACGAATGTGCGAGTAAAGAAGAACCAAGAGTCTTAAAGAAGTCTTACTCTGCTTTTGTTATATTGATTCCTAAGTATTTTATTCTTTTTGATGCTATTATACTTGGAATTGTTTTCTTACTTTCATTTTTGGAGTGCTTATTGCTTTAGAAATCAACTGATTTTTGTATATTGATCTTGCGTTCTGCAACTTGCTGAACTCATTAATAACTCTTAACAGCTTTTTTGTGGACACCTTAGGGTTTCCTACATATAAGATCTATATTTAAGGCCATGTAAATAAAAACAGTTTTACTTCTTTTCTAATCTGGATACCTTTTATTTCTTTTTCTTGCCCAATGACCCTGTCTAGAAGCTTCACGATAATGCTGTTAGGGAGGACAAGAGCAGACATCCTTATCATGTTGCTGACCTTGGGAGGAAGCATCCAGTCTTTCATCATCACATGTATGCTAGCTGTGCAGTTTTCACTGATACCCTTTATTAGGTTCGGAGAATTCTCTTTTATTACTAGTTTGTTGAATATTTTTATCATGAAAAGATGCCGGATCTTGTCAAATTGTCTTTTCGGCATCTACTGATACAATTATGTGGTTTTGTCCTTTCTTCTATTAATATGGTATATTATATTGACTGGTTTTCATATACTGAAATAATATTGCAGTTCTATCAATGTGGTATCTGTAATACAGGAAAAGTTTAAAAAGAGAAAGAACTCACAGACATGGACAACAGTGTGGTGACTGGGGGGAAGAGGGGGTGGGTAGAGGCAGGAGAGGGCATGGGGGAATAAATGGCAATCCCCCCACGTGGCAAAACCTTTTTCCCTTTTAGTTTTTAGCCACTTGACAATGTTTTCACATTTAAGTTTTAAATCTGAGGAACTTTTCCTTTATGTATTTTTGGCCTTTATCAATTCCTTCTCCCACCTGGTATTAGATGAATACTCAACTATGTTTTCATCAAGTTGCTTTATGTTTTTGTTCAACGTTATAGTCATCTAGAATAAGTTTTTCTGTGGTATAAAACATGGTTCTAACTTAATTTTGTAGCAAATCGCAAGTCATTTGTCTAAACACCATTTACTGAATAATTAACCCTTTCCTTACTGAACGGAGTTGTGCCAACTTCATGACTACCTACACTCATGCTGAAACTACTACCCTTCCTACTGTGTTCCAATGATCTGTCTGCCTAGCGTCCCACCCACACCACCCAAGACAAAGAAAAATGAGTCACAAAACAGAGATAAACAATGTCAAACTTTAAAGTTGATGGACATAAAAAACAAATCTGAACAGCTTTAGAAAACATAACTTTAAGCTCTGATTAAGTTTTGCAGTTTTTCCAGACCCTTAAAAGGCACTGATTTCTTGGTAAGGAAACAAAAATGAAAGAAAGAACAGAGAAGCTGGATACAAAGCCAGTGTTCTCCCTAAACTTCCTTAGCGACCAACGGCTGGATGTGGCAGTAGTGCAGAGGTATCACGATTTTACAGGCAAATCACAGAATCAAGAATGGTTCCTCTGATCGAGATGGTAAGGAAGGCGACAAGAGGGAAACGTGCAAACACGGAGCTTAGACACCTCAAAACGACATCCCAGGTACAGAATCATATTAAAACACATGAACTATCCTTAACTGGCAAGAATGAAATAGAAATAATTATGACAGCACCGCCATTTTGACTTCACTGAGACCAGGGAGAACGTAGTGCAATTTCCCAGAATTAGCTCTCTTACCTAGTGACGCATAGGACCCCGGATTCAGGGCACCTGCACCTAAGCGCCCACTTCGCATGGTCTGGCCGGCAGCATGATGCGCCTTGGCGCCAGCAGCAGCATTCACATCAATGTCACTTCGTGAACGCTGCAGGCTTCCCGGAAGGGAACTGGGTTTGCTGCTGCCTGCTGGTACTATTGAAAACAAAGCAAAGGTAGCCTGTATTATTTAAATCACTGCAAACACTATAAAACTTACATGAACTTGAAATCACAATGAGCTAATCCACGATGACAAATGGTCAAAATATAAGCAGTGGCCAAATGGACACCAGAAAGTACTTCATAGTATTTTAAAGTTAGAATACCTCAGTTTCAATCCTGTCACAACTATTTCTTCTTGAACAATTTTCTCAATATTTCTGCTTCATTTTCTTCTTCCATAAAACAGGAAAAATAACTATACTTTATAAAATTCACAGGACTGTTTCATAAAGAGATCATACTTATGTTCCTGGCTGGTGTGGCTCAATGAGTGCCAACCTGCAAACCGAAAGGTCGCTGGTTTGATTCCTATTCAGGGCACATGCCTGGGTTGTAGGCCAGGTCCCCAGTAGGGGGCGTGAGAGAGGCAACCGACTGATGTATCTCTCACACGTTAGATGCTTCTCTCCCACTCTTTCTCCCTCCTTTCCCCTCTATCTAAAAATAAATAAATAAACCTTAAAACAAAGAGATGATACTTATGGCTGATCCATGAAAATGAAGCACTGGACAAGCTCAACAGATGGTAGCAGTTTACTAGCAGAAAAACGTAAGGAGGACTAGTCCAGGAGTGGGGTTATTCAGAAAACAATGTGGGTTCTGCCACCCTTAGGCAATGTAAGCTAGGTCATTAAATTTCTGATCTTTAGTTTTTCAGTTTAAAAAATGAAGTTTTACAAACTCTGAGCTGTGACCCATTAATAGACTGAAATTAACTGAGTGGGTCACGACAAGCATTTTAAAGAAATGAAGCAGTGGAAAACAGAGTGCATCCATCACTGCTAAGGTAAGTAGTGTTCTGTGAAACTTTATATTATACTATATATGCACGCATGTATACAACATACAATAAGTATGTGTATATTAATTTATATAATTGTATATATAACATTGTTTACATTATGTTAATATATGTATATAGTATATTAGTATAGGTACAGCGTATACATGTGGTATTAGGTCACTATATAAAATGATTTTCTCACTGCAGGTCAGATCAAGGATTTAAATTTTTAGAATAGTTTAAAAGCTTTAAAAGAACATCAAAAGTTTTTAAAAGCCGAACAGTTTAAAGCAGCAGCTTTTAAACAGTTTTAATGTGACCCATAGTGAGAAAATCATTTTACGCAGTAACTTTTACCTTATTTATAAAGTGGCTCTGACTTTATTAAGTAAAATATGTTATCATTCTTACTTAAAAAGGCAATTTACCTCTTCCAGCCACAGTTGACGGGTTTGCTGTAGACCATTTGGAAGAAAAGGGGCGACTGCAAGGTAAAAGGGAATACTTTTAGTAAGAAGATGTAATTGTCACTCGTCTGATGACAAACAGTGAAATACCACTGAGCTTTCTAAAAGTATGAGAAGTATTTCTAATTTTAATTTCCCTTTTACAAATCACAATACAACAGCTGTTACATATCAGTGGCATCTCAATCATCTGTGAAGCAAAAAATGAAGTAGTAAAAATGAGTCAGGACTGCAAACTCTACAGAGACAGAGACCAGTTTGCTACTTTTCACTCTGGTGCTCAGCACACGTTACAATGATTACCACAGAGGACTCAGTAACTCTCCAACACATGTATTCTGAGAGATTTTACTTACAGAGCGAGAGGAGGTGGTATTATTAGTGCACGGGGAATTCAGAGTAACTAGACTCTTGCTTATCTAAGTCATAATGGCTGTGGCCATTGGCAATGCACGCAGTTACCACGCAGGTATCACACTGCCTCCGGCAGCGCTACTACGTGTCACTGCAGGGGCCGGGAGAAAGGCTAAGAACCACTGCTGAAGGTAACGTGCAATCAGAACGCAAAACCCTCCAATCGTCTCAAAGAACCCACCATCTCTCTTAATAATTCTTTTGATTGGTTATCTTTATGCAATGGTATTGTGCAGCCCATAGATAAGAAATTTAAGTATGTAAGGGAGAGCTGAAAAGTACATCTATAAATTTTAAAGGTCGGGGGAAGAGAGAAGCAAAAATCTCAGGTTAAAGTCAGGCTACTGAAAAATATTCTTTAAGTTATTAAGTAATAAATTTGGTAGTTGGTTATTAAACATAGTATTATATTATTTTATAGCTGTCCCCTAAAATTGTTACCTAATTAGATTGAGACAGACAACTTTACGGTTCACAAGACTTGAAGTTGTTTATGTTTAAAGATGTTGTACTAAAGTGAGATCAAATATCTTGTTTAGATCCTCGCTACTCAAAGTGTGATCCACGGACAAAAAGCACGGACTGATATCACCTAGAAGTATGTAAAACACGCAAAGCCTCGGGCCCCACTCCAGATCTATCCATCAGATTCTGCATTTTAACAACATCTTCAGGTGATGTACGTGCACTTTCAAGTTTGAGCACTGTACATAAATGTAAAAAGGAAAAAGCAACAATGCTCACTGGAGGGGAAGGATTCATCACAAATTTACATAGAGCTTATATAGGACATTGTTCCTACTGCACTTATTTTCTGAAATCAGATCGTACATTTATTCTGAAAACTTCTAAGTTGCTCAACTTCAGAATAGTACTCACAAGACCCTGTCAGTGCTTCCTTGAATTCTGCACCCCTGGTGCCTCACCTGCCTCACCCTGGTCTGTCTTCTGCATCGGAGAGCTGCTAAGGCAACCAGTGACCTTCATGGGATCGAGGTCCAAAGAGACAGATATGCCAGAGAGGTCAGCTCACAATCTGTGAGCTGTTCTTCCCTGGGGAATCTGTGGCCACTGCTAGGGCATGCAAAAGGCTTCTGAGACTTCAGCAATCTCCTAGAGTCAGAACACAGGGTTAAGGCTGCCAAGGCAGTGGGGTTTGTGGCAGCCAAAGCAATGATGAGAATGGAGGTAAAGAGAAGTGAGTCAGATACTGATTTTGCCCCTGGAGGGATCTGCTGAAATCTGAAGCTGTGTAAGAGATGAGGAAGGAAAGCAGTGGCGTTTTTACCAGTCACATAGTGCTGTCGAATAGTTTTGAAGACGACTTTGGAATTTCCATGACAATTCCTCCATGTCAATGCCCTAGAAGCAGCTACCGTATAAATTACTTCGTGGGTATTTAAAAAGTGGATATAAATCAGTGCTTTTCAATCTTTCCACAGACATGAACATATAAAAACAAAATCTGAATCACTAACTCTTTACCCCAAGAGAAGAAGTTGTACTAGCATGTAATCCAACACTTGAGAAAGTAGACCAAAGAAAATGAGTGCTTCAAATCCTCATCCTTTCAAGGCTTTATGGGAAAGCAAGCAGATATTCAAGTACCCAACCTAAGGAACTCTGGGGAGCTGGGGAGAGGAGGAAATCAGTAATCGTCGTTTCCACGGTCTTACTTGAGGCTTTCCTGCGAGCTGGACGAAGACCTGTCCGACTGAGGGAGAGATGCCACGCTGCCGGAGCTCTTTAAGTACGTCTGAAGGCTCTTCTGATACGAGGGCTCCAGGGAATTGTACAACGTTTCAGCTTCACCAGGGAAGTGGTTTCTAAGACCCATGTACGTCCTGTAAAACAAACGAACAAATAACAAAAAGAAAAAGAAAGCACCAAGTAATAACTACTTTACTAGACATTACAGTAAAATGTGGACATTCAAGAATGAAGATGGGCATGTAGGTTTTTAATACATCCACTGTGTGTCAAGTGAATGCTTTCTAAAATTAAGAAGTTTTGGTGGAAAAAAGGCAGGTTTTTGAGAAAAGGAGGTCTCAGTTCAAAACCTGGCTGTAATCCTTAGTTTGTATAGCTTGGATAAACCCCTAATCGCCAAACTTCAGTTGCCGATCTATGGAGATGCTACCTTTGCATTTTAAATATTAGAAAACAGTGAATACCAACTGCCCCACACAGTATCAGGTACATAATACATGCTCAATAAATGACAGTTATTTTTATTCACAATGAAAGTGAATATATTATGATGGAGTAGGAATACTGACGATTATACAAATGACAATGTGAGGCAAATTGTTAGACTTCTAGTACAAATTTAATGGAAGAAAATCAATCTCAATTTTACTACAGAGCTAATCAAAAGCAGAATAATTGGGA